>OX155969.1:28873051-29098056 GCA_944548615.1 Micropterix aruncella
CATCTTCACGAGAGAACAGGCTATTTCCAGAGATGCTGCTAAAAGTTGGCAATGGAGAGTTAACACAAAGTGAGGGAAGGATTGACCTAGAAAACCTTTGCGTTTTGATAGACAACATCCAAGAGTTAGTCAACAATGTCTATCCTGACATTGATAACATAAGTTATAAGACAATATCTTGGTTTAAAGAAAGAGCGATTCTGTCACCAACTAACGAACAAGTAGATAAAGTAAATAACTCGATTCTTTCAAAGATTGATGCGCCGACGAAAATATACTACTCGGTCGATACTGTTCTCGATTTGGAAGAAGCTGTTCAAATGAACAGCTTCTTCCAAATCGTAGGAAATTCTGTAGGAAAATTCCTACAGAATTTCTAAACTCTTTGAACCCGTCTGGACTCCCTCCTCACAAAATGGTGTTGAAAGTAGGTTGTCCTGTTATTTTATTAAGAAACCTGAATCCACCTAAACTTTGCAATGGCACGCGTTTGCTGGTAAAATCATTGAAAACTTTCATAATAGAGTGCACAATACTGACAGGATGTGGTACCGGAGAAGATGTATTGATTCCCCGAATCCCTCTGATACCATCAGATTTACCCTTCCAATTTAAACGTTTACAGTTTCCGGTAAAGACATCTTTTGCAATGACCATTAATAAATCGCAGGGTCAAACCTTCAACGTTGCAGGCTTAGATTTGAGCGTTGACTGTTTTTCACATGGACAACTGTATATCGCTCTTTCAAGAGTGACCTCCAGAGAAAACATGTTTGTATAGTCTAATGACAAGAAAGCTGTGAACGTTGTTTATAAAGACATTCTGTAATATGTTGTAAAAATAAAATAAATAGTTAAAAATGTAAAAAGTAAATAAGTAAAAATGTAGTGTATGAATTTAGATATTCCAAAGATAGCAGAAAATCTTCATGGTATAGGGAAAGGGGGATTGTTTTACTCCAAATTTAACGCGTTCGGGCCACGGGCAGTAATGAATAAATCAAAACTACTGGATCGATTTTAATCACATAGGCTATATATTTTATACCCGTGCGAAGCCAGAGCGGGCCGCTATGTTTTTATATACAACGTTCACAGTTTTTCTGTACTGTATTTAGTATCAGCATTGCACCCGTGCGAAGCCGGGGCGGGTCGCTAGTATATATATATATATATATATATATATATGATAAGTTTTGTAAAGAAATCCTTTTATAGGATTATATTTTTATTTAAAATAAAATTAGTAAAAGCTACTTAAAAAGCAGCGAAGGAAATCCCAGCTTGGATCGGGAAATGCTAATATTTGAATGAGATATACTTAAGATATATTTAAATAAATATATATATATATATATATATATATATATATATATATATATATATATATATATATATATATATATATATATATATATATATATATATATATATATATATATATATATATATATATATATATATATATATATATATATATATATATATATATATATATATATATATATATATATATATATATATATATATATATATATATATATATATATATATATATATATATATATATATATATATATATATATATATAATACGCGGCTTAGCAAAGAAGCACAGTATACCAAGTACTGTGAAAGAGGTATGGGCCAATAGCTGATTTTAGCAGTCGCCCCGGCTCTGTAGCCTCCTTAACGAACTCCAACGTGGCTAATTCGATGGGAGCATCAGTCAATAAAATTTTAAGGTGTCAGCATCCGTCCCTGGGCAGTTAGTCGAACATGTTGAAGGCTCATCTCCGGTTTCGCTCGCTGAGTTGAGTATGGCGGAAGCGGAGACGGATGATATATCACCATCACCCACCACGCGTAAGTGGCGATTAGACCACACGATAATTAAGGCCCTAAGTCAGGACCCTAGTTAAGGGCGTTGTGATTACACTGCACCAGATATTTCTTTATATACCATTAATTCAAAGCTAGTGAAAAACTGCATATCACTACTGAATTCCCTGGGCGAAAACAACAGGGTAATTCTAAGATGGGTTCCCGGCCATGCAGGAATCGAGGGAAATAAAAAAACCGACGAACTTGCTAAGACGGGAGCAAAGGGAACGTTATACGGCCCTGAACCTTGCTGTGGCGTACCAAAAAGCCTTGCAAACCTAATGCTCAAACAAATGTGTTTAGAACAATCCGTCAACCACTGGAACAACACGCCAGGGTTGAATCATTCCAAAGCGCTAATTAAGGCTTACGACCGTAAGACGGCCCGTGAGGCCTTGTCGCTAAATAGGAACAATCTACGCATACTGGTGAGGGCGCTCACGGGGCATTGTGGTCTGAACAAACACATGTTCAACCTCAAGCTCAGAGACACAAAAATGTGCAGGTTCTGCCAAGGAGCAGAGGAAACTTCCCAGCACCTCATGTGCGAGCTTGGCCCGCCGATGCGTAAAAGATACACCCACTTGGGTGGTCATTACCTCCAACCTGAGGAGGTAAAACAATCTGGCGCGAAAAGCCTGCTGCGGTTCTTAAATGACACGAGGCTTAGCGCTGAACTATAGTAGGTGGCGAACACAATAGGTCAGCAATGGTCGCAGTGTTACAAGGCTCATTAAGACCTTAGAAAAGCCCCACTCAACAAATTAAAAAAAACGGTTGTCTGTAAAGTCGGTTTACTGACGATAGTTGAACGTGACAACGTCATAAGAAAATACTGATAGAATAATGGTTGCATTTGAAGCAGTTTCATTTAAGATTCTGATATTGTTTATTACAAACACCCAAAAATATATGCTTTTATACTCACCGATTTGACTACAACATGTAAATGTATTATTGTATAGCAGTATAATTGTAAAATTGTTTATTGTTTAAAGTTTATTGTTTTTTTTTATTTGAAAGTTTGAAATCTCAAACTGTTAAATAACGGTTTGAGAAGCGTTTGAGCACGCTGCGCCATCTAGCGGTAGGTAATACGTCGTAAATAAACAATATCAGCGACATTTTACCAACCGCTAGATAGCGCATCGTAATAATAGCTTTTCCTACTTTTTATTTTTTTTTTTAAATAAAAGTTGCTTACTTCGTTGCACTTCGTTGTACCCACAAGAAAATTGTCCGTTCAGTAATAACATTCCGTATATCAAGAATACATATAAAATTATGTCAAGAATTTAAATCAATCTAGTGATTTTCATTCGTCCTATTTTAGACTGAGGTTAGTAAATAATTCTTGTCGCAACCGGTAGATGGCAGCATTTATATTGAATAATACATATAATAAATGGAACGCCTTAGAGCGAGGTAACGCCGCATGAGTCATGTTTTTTCGTGCCTGCAGCGCCGGCTCCATCGAATTATAAGACGTTGTCACGTCAAAATAGGGTTATCGTGTAGTCTAATCGCCGCTTTACACACTCGTCAGCCGCGAAATCTATTTGGCATCGACCTAGCGCGGTCGCGTAAAAAAACACTCCGCGATTACTGGAACAAACATATCGATTTTCTCTCTTAGGGTAGCGACAGACTGAGCCCGCATACGAAACGTATACGATGGTGTGCACACTTGTCCCACGTATGCAACTTATATATGGTATCAGAAGCTGCTATCACCTCATACATTGCACTTGTATTGTGTACAACCGCTGTACAATATGTTTTCTGATTCTGAGACTGGGTTTGAGAACTATTTACTCAGTTTGTTATTCTTAAATGAATATGTGCGCACCACAAAAAAAAAGTTAAATATGCAATAGCTTAAAAGTAAGATATTAGATTTATAAAATAAATAGACAAAGAGAAAAGTTTGGATAAATCCATGATGAAGACCGATTTTGTATTTTTTTTTTCGCATGTCTGAAGTAGGAGGATATTCATTATACTACTGATTGTAAAATAAAAAGATATCTCCTGTTCAAGATGTTTATCTACCATTTTTAAAATGTAAACAAAGACATAAACGCATGCACCGGTTCTTTTCTCCGAACATGCACCGACGTTCTTCGTGTGTCTAACGCGTTGCGAGCTTAAGTTCTAGAAACACACTGGCCTTGCGCGTGGGACACCGCGTACTCTCATCCCCTCCACCTTTCCAATTATCCCGAGATCGCAGGTCGGCGTTGCGTGTGACAGCGTTGCGTATGATTCCAAGTCATCTGTTTTCGTGCGAATTCAAGTGCCCAAATCTAACATTGCGTTGCGTACGTTGCGTACGTGGGCTCAGTCTGTCCCTAACGTTAACCTCTCTTGACAGTTGACGAGACGAGACGAGACGACAGTTTGACGAGATCATTGGTTGCTTGGACGAAGGCTTCTGGGTGTGACCACCCCTCCTGTTTTTTTTTATTATTTTTTTTATTTAGGTAAGTAACAGCATGAACTTATAATTAGATACATAATTCTTTAAAAAAACATGTTCTTATGCCGATTATAACTTACGCCGTTCGAAATTATTTGAAAAATATTTTACATACTAAATTATGAAACCAAAAATACAATACATCTGTAAATATTTATTAATCAAATGACCGCAAAAGTTGTAAAGTTAACTGCAAACATATAAACTTATACAACATAAATTCAAAATAAGTAAATGGGAATACATATATAAGTTATATTATATTTATACATACATATTACAAATCAATAATTACTGACAGTTGTCGCTGCAGCTTCAAGGGCGGTTCGTACTGCCGATTTGAAGCTAATTTTGTTTCTACTATGAATGTCAAGCCCTGTGAATTTATCATTATAAGTACGTACGTGGCAATCGGTTAAGCATTGATTTGCGCGTGTAGTTAGAATGTCGTCTCGGGGGCTCGAATAACTGTATGGATCGGGTTTTACGTTGCGGCGCCTTCAGAGCGATGCTCGAAACTATGTATGGGCTATCCGGCGTCCCATTGACGATGTCATGTAGCGCAGTCATATCCGCAGCAGTTCGCCGATCCTCAAGCGACAGCATATTAAAATGCTGTCGCTTGACTTAATCTTATGATTGACGGTCGAATGTTGTTTTTTCAATCGGCCTTCGGAAACAAAACGTAATGAATGAAGGGACGTGCGTAGAATGAGGTCGATCGCTGTCCATTGTACTGAATTGAAAGAACAGAGCGCGCGATGCGAGTCGCGATCAAAGTCGCTGAGGAGATTTATCCAATGAATAACACAATTTGGTTGCGGGTCGTGATCGAATTGTGTAACGAGTCGGGCGACCGCGCCGCCGCGCCGCCCGCCAGACGACGGCAAAGCGTCTAAACCCCACCGGAAACACAGTTTTGCGCCTTTACGACGCAGAAAAGAAAATAATGCCCGGAACGAAACAAGGATTATGTGAAATTCCTGAATATTGAAAAATATTACGAATACCTCCTCGTTAATATAAAAAGCTGATTTAAACGTTTCGTAATTGTTCTCCGATGATGTCCTTTATGGTCGATATCCTGGACGTCAGGCAATGGACTGTATTTGCTTAGGTATGGTGGGCGCTGAACAGCCACAGTGGAAATAGATCAAGGATTAAGAAAAGGAGTACCTCAAAAAACCGCTTCCTTCCTAATCTTCTTTGGCCGCCTCGCTGATGGGTAGCTACCCAGACGCTGGTGCTGATCCCGATGACAAACTCCCTTAAATGCACGGCACTTCCGGAAGTTAATTTTTTCTATCACGGATAGACGGGATTTCACGACGTGCGATACGATCCGCAGCGCGTCACTTTTATCACTGACTCGCCGACCGCGCAGATGGTCCGAGCGATGATTTTTCGTAGGTACTTATTTATTATAACATGGGAGGAATGAAATATTGGAAAACATTTATTTAGGATTTGGGAGGAATAAGAATTAAGGATACTGATGGAATGGTTGCAGCTGAAGACGTTATTAGAATACTTTATTTCCAAAAAAGTTCGAGACACAGTATGCAGCTGAAGTATGACTAACCTAACATAATTTAATTTATATATGCTTATATAACACTGTGTGCCTGTAGATTCTTTAACCTTTTCTTAGTGACGGCACACTTTTAGTCAACAACTGGAGCTGTCAACTACAACGGACGCACCCATCATCTCAGGAAGTTTTTACGATATTTTTTTAATTATTTATTTGTTTCAAACATAATTATAAAACACATTAAAATGGTCATACCAAGTAATGTTGCGAAGAAACAACGGCCCACATTCGCATGACCATGCTCAACGCATACCCAACTAGGCCGAATATAGCCTGTATCTGGGCATACGACTTATTTTCTGACTTATGAGGTGGAGAAGCCTAACTGACGTATGTGCTCATATAGATACTTATACACATATACCCATACATACACAAATATATAAATATAACGATCTAAATATATTATAGTATTATTCTTTTGCATTTTATTACAATATAGTACATTTTGTTTAATATCTTATATCATAGTATAATAGTAAAGTTATGCAGAAATATACGTATATATTTTTTAAAGATATGACTTGCAGAAGTTCGTTCTCTGTCCTTGAACGACCTATGTCGTCAAGAAGCCATTTTTTAATAATTTTTTTTTAATATAATGGTATTTTCTATTTCCTTTATCTTGTCATCAAGACGGTTGAATATTTTAGGTGCTATATAGTTGAATTGTCTTTGGGCAAATGAAGAATTAACTCGGGGAACGGCATAATTCAGAAAGCATAACAAAGATCCGGCAATATCGAAGCACGTAATAAGTGGCCGTAGTGATTCAAATGATCTACAAGCCCGCGTAGACTTCCACAAAAAGTTCCTTACTGGAATCAGCCAGAATGGCACTGGTCTGGGGTATGGCAATACAACCACGAGCGACGTGGACTTGAAGAAGTCTCTTTTGCGGGGAGATTACGACAGCAAGAGTATGGCTCATGCTATTGGCCTTCAATGCCAGAATGATTGGGCAACAATTGGGGACTTTTGCATTCCGCCTCCAATGCACTGGAAGGTAATGCTCTATGACTGGACGCCAGAGATGCTGAAATTTTATTTGAATGCCTTTCAGCATACACTTCCAGACCCCAGTAACCTCGCTCGTTGGAGCTTTGCCGAGGATAGTTCTTGTCCCCTCTGTAGCAATACCCCTTGCACAGCTAGACACATTCTAGCTGGCTGCAAGGTGGCCTTAGATCAAGGACGGTACACTTACCGCCATGACAAAGTTCTCGCTGTTATTCGCGAGGTAATTAGTCTCTCAGTGGCTCGTGCCAACAAGGGTTTGACAGTATCCTCCAAACCCCCAATACAGTTTGTGCGGGATGGCTCTAAAGGCAAAAAACATTCAACTACAAAACCTTTCTCAATAGTCGAGAAAGCTACAGATTGGATTCTGGAGGTTGATTCGGTCTCTAAACAGTATAAATTCCCTGAAAGTCTCGGATGCACAGCCCTCCGTCCAGATATAACTCTTTACTCTCTATCTCGGAAGGTGGCTCTTATTGTAGAATTAACTGTTCCATGGGAATCAAATATCCCTAAAGACCACGAGTACAAATTAAATAAATATCATGATCTTGCAAATGCCGTAACCCGGAACGGCTTCACTGTTCACCTTCACGCGGTGGAAGTTGGCGCTCGTGGCCTGCCAGCTAAATCTCTATTTCACCTCTTTAAAGATCTTGGCCTTTCCAGAAAAATAATCAACTCTTTCTTAGAAAAATTATCTAAAACTGCGATTTGCGCATCTCAAATTCTATGGCTTCGAAGGGGGAGTGAATGGGTGGCAAGGTGAACGCTCACATGTGGCAAGACAGCTGTCCTAAACCTACCACAGCCGGTTCGTAAGTCCGGAATCCACTGCTCACCCCCCAGAAGTGTAAAAAAAATAGTATTATGATGGGCCCGACTCCGGTCGGTGAATTCCATGGCAGCTCCGTTTGTATTTATTTATTAGATCATTCTGTCTCCCGTGAGGTGATCGTAGAAGACTTGGGACGGAAACAGTCCACTGTCTAGTTAAGTCACTCGCCCGTAAGTAGCCAACATTTTAGAGTTTTGCTGTGCGCTCTTAATTTTAAACTTAAATCAAAATCTATAATATTAACATATTAAGGTACATATTAACTATATCCTTTCCTATGGAATTGCCGTTCTAAGTCGAAAAAGAAAAACTCTTTTTTTATATATATTTAATCAGCCTCAAGGTTCAATTTTAATCGAAAAAGAAGAACTCAAGGTTCAATTCTGGGTCCTTTTTTATTCCTAATTTACATTAATGATTTGCCATTTCTTGTACAGAAATTAGGTAATATAGTTTTATTCGCTGACGATTTTTCGCTCATATTCAACGTTCCTAGGAAAACCAATAATTATGATGAAGTAGAAAACACACTAAGAAAAGTTTTAGGATGGTTCACCGCCAATAATTTGCTTTTGAATTCTAATAAAACTAAGTGCATTAAATTTATCTCACCTAACGTTAGTGACTCTGACATTAATATTGTTATGGACGGTGAAATGTTAAAGTTTGTAAATTCTACAAAATTTCTAGGAATTACAATAGACAATAAACTTCAATGGGGTCCTCATATTAAATTATTAGCTGGAAGACTTAGCTCGGCAGCATTTGCGGTACGTCAAATAAGGCAACTAACTGAGGAAGCTACTGCCAGAACTGTCTATTTCAGCTACTTCCATGGTTAATGTCGTATGGGATTTTGCTCTGGGGCCGCGCAGCCGATATGCAAACGATATTTACTTTGCAGAAAAGAGCCATACGATCCATTTATTGTTTAAACTCCCGAGCATCGCTAAAGAGAAATTTAAAGAGATCAATATTCTGACGGTTTCTAGTCAGTATTTATTCGATAACATAATGTATGTTCGTAAAAACTTGCACAGGTTCCGTAGGTTGGATGACATTCACAATAGGAACAGCAGGTTCAAAAATAAACTAGCCATTACGGGCTCTAGGTTAGCAAAAGTGAGTAAATCTTTCATTGGAGACGGTGTTCGCTTTTATAACACTTTGCCTGAGGAACTAACCCTTTTACCAGACACTAAATTTAGAAAAATTGTTAAAGATACTTTGTGATCTAAAGACTATTATAAAATTGAAGATTTTTTAAGCGGTACATTGGTCTGGTCAAGTCGTTGTTGTATAACATAGCTATGAAACCATTTGTAAAGTGTTATTATTATTATTATTATTACTATTACGTAAAGCCATTGATTATATAGTGTAGTAAGCAATGGTAAAGCCTACAAGCAAGGCATTAATGTCTAGAAATATAAAACGTTCGGAAAGTATTGTAAGTCTACTTCGAATAAAAAATCTATCTATCTATCTATCAGTCGAAGTATGTACCAATGCCATCGATGCACTTTGCGTTTCTGGCAGTCTTAGGGGCTCGTTCTTTAAATCGAAATTTCCAGGACAGAAAGTTTGAACCGAAAACGCACCGTGCGTTCGTTAGTGGTCGCTGACCGAACACATAATTGATTCTTCCAGCTGTGGTGCCACGGCGAAACTCATATTCGAAAATAGCGCATTTTTTAAAACTACTTAATAGTTGTGAACAGAACTATCTCACAAAATCGAATGACGTGAAAACAAATGAATAACTGATTTGGAAACATAACTTCTTAATTTAAAATAAATTTTAATTTGGAATAAATTTTAATTTGGAGGCTAGATATTTGAGTTCAAAATAGCCAATATTGAGAATCGGAAATTTGTAAAATATTATTAGAAATATATTATTTCCACTTATATATGAATGTTACGTATCCTACTTGTAATTTTATATACATAGTGATTATTCGCTCCTTTTCGCTTCCCTTTCCTTCCTTCCTCTCCTTCCTTTCCTCTGCGTCCTTATTTAATTTTAGTCATTTGTTTTACTTTTTTTTTATTATCTGTCTCTTTCTAGTTTCTGTTTGTTTCTTTCTATCATTTGTGTTTTTATTGTTCTTATGCGTAGCCAACGTTCTAAGTATGTTATAAACTTAAGCTATAGGTTAGCTGATAGACAATGCTGCAAGGCAATAAGCTCGCCTTTTTTATTTAAAATAAAGAGTTTATTATTATTATTATTTCAATATTAGAGCCACTAATTATAAAGTTAAGGAGCTACCGAACTAAAGTGCCTTAGCCCAAAGTTAGTTCTGTTTTTTTTTAATTACATGTTTTGCTGATGCACAACCTCTCGTTTGAATGATATGGTCAATGATGTTATGTGAGTGCGCATTGATGAGATAGTAAAGTAGGGTCACTTTTGCATAAATTTGCCTAATGTCCAAAAGTCTCCCTTTGTATAGTACCCACTCGCTTGCTCGGGTCGGTAGGCTGTTTGCTTAGGTTGTTTGATGGGTATCGATGTGGCTTACTAGCCATGGTCCTTAGGAGAGCTTTCAGCGCATTAACGAGCGGATCTAGCGCCGAGTGTGCAGAACCTCCCTATCCTAATATACCATATGCATGTATTTTATGAATTCATAGATGCGCTCCCAACACTAAATAGATATTCTTTATTGCACATTAAACAAAAACATACAAAAGGCGGACTTATTGCCTAAATATAATCTCTTACAGCCAACCTTCGTGGAAGTGTAAAAAATTAGGTGCCAAGAGATAAATTAAAAATTTAGAAAAAAAAAGAAAAAAGAAGAAAAACTTATTACATAACAAAAATTAATCAAGTAACAAAAATGCCATTTTTTTAAATAAAATTAGGATTTGGAATAATTCGCAAGGAGCGAAGGATAGGAGAGGATGGGATGAGACCTAGGATAACTAGGAATTTAGGGACATGAAATGCTTTTTCAGAGACACTTGAAAGGTAGAAACCGTTGGTGCGTTTCTGATGTCTGGCGGGAGCTGGTTCCATAGTCTAGCTGCATGAACGGTGAAGGAATAAGTAAAAAAAGAAGAATTATGAGTTGGAATCGCAATTTTAGTATCCTGACTGGAACGGAGTGAAAGACCATGACTTCCTAAGTGATTGAATTTTTCGGTTAGGTAGGAGGGAGCGGTAGGATTGTTGAGGATGTTATAAAGAAGGGAAAGAATATGCATGTTTCTACGTTCACGTATTCGAAGCCAATGAAGTCTGGTTCTATACTCAGAGACGTGATCAAATTTTTTCGCGTTGAAGATATACCTGATGCATACATTTTGCAACCGCTTTAATTTGTCAAGAATGGCTTCAGTGACGTCAAGGTAGCAGACATCAGCATAGTCTAGTATAGGCAATAGCAGTGATTGAACTATGGTCTTCTTAACCTCCACTGGTAAAAATCTTTGCAACCGCCGAAGACTATGAAATCTAGGAAATATACGTTTGCTGACTTCATAACACTGAATGTTGAAAGTCGAAAACGCCAAATCTGCAAATACGGCTTTATATCGAAGATTGCGTACTTAACATAGAATGAGCCGAGGTTATGTCAGCAACTCTTCTCCCGCAAAGGAGCTGAAATAACCGCAATGGCCGTGATTTCCCTCGGTGCGAGTTGTGAATTTCAGCGCCTAAACTGAAAACTTAACGGCTGCGGTTAAAGTGCCTTAAAAGTAAACTCGCAAACGTTCGCTTTGGTTGCGGCTGTCCATTTTATAGGAAAATCTCTTGAAATACAAACCGCGACCGCCCACCCTCCGAACCACGCACCACCCACACGGGGGGAAGCATATCGCGTTTAGAAGGCTTATTTGGGCAAAGGGCACGTAAATAAAGGGATGTGAAGTGAAATGGATTTGCGAACAAACTCGACTCGAGCGGCCACCCTGCAAATATCTCGTTATGCAATTCAGCTTTATTATAGGGCGAGGCATGACGAGTGTGACGACGTTAGAGCGACTCCGCCGAAGAAAGACCTTAAATCGACTATTATTGAATCAGGTCAACGCGTCGGTCTACTATAAATATGATAGAGAATATAACGAGAAATACACCCTAGCGGTAATTTTACACGTATGATTATTTATTTTGTGTGGTGTTTATGGTAGTGTTATCAGTTCGATCGTACAGACATACATATATGATATATAGTCTACGAAATATTATTTGACACAAGTGTCGTTAAAATGTCATAAAATAAACAGTGATTCCCAACAACTTGTAACCATTTATTTTACTATGGAGATCGATTCTACCTGCGTGGAACACTTTAACAAACGCTTTAAAGGCACATACTGACCGCTGTGCCGGGTTCAATCATATAATAACATCTTGAACATTATACCACCAACGATCAGAGTAAATATTGCTATACAGCAATATTTAGGTACCTAACAATAATTGTAAAATGAGTATTTCAGACAGATATATTAAAATACGCACTAAATACTGATGATTTCGAAATCGAACTGTTACTGTTACACTAATTAATAGTCTTAATCGGTTTGCTACTTACCATGTTTAATTCGGTGATTACCGGTTTCGATTTTACAATTATAACAATAATTGCAAAAAGTGTACATACTTCATAGAGATATATTAAAATACACACTAATTACTAACGATTTCGAAATCGAACTGTTAGGGTTTCACTAATTAATAGTTCTAATCGTTTAGCTACTTACCAAGTCAATGATCATTGCGTTCGCATTATTATTATCAGTTCAGTCAAAGCTTCCACTTTCGTCTATCTGCACGCTTTTAATTTTGCTCTTCTATTTTCAAAGATGTTTCTCCCTTGGGAAGTAACTCGCGGTAATATTGCAGAAGAAAATGTTATTATTAATGTTTTTGCTTGAAAATTGATACGTATAAATAATTATATTATTAAGCGATCAAGGCGATTTAGTATAACCATATCAAGCCATTAGACATTCGACGATAGGTGTGAAAAAGGTCTCGATAGTTGTGAAAAAGGTACCAATGTGCTAACGACACTTTTGCCAAATAATATTTCGCAGACTATACGTACATTGTAATTCGTTACATAAGCTATAAGGAAAACATGAACGCAACCTATACGATCATTTAGACGAATCGTAATATTCGTGGTTACCGCCAGAAGCGATGTACATTCGCCTGCAGCTTAGTGTGATCAATTTGGAATCGCAATCTACGATGTTACTGTATCCGAAGCCAGCAGCTAACGGTTCCGTGCAGCTTGGATCGTATGACCTGCTCGTTATATCGGGAGCTCAACTCACGGTTCAACTGCCATCCGGTAGGCTCCTCGAAGAGGGACGAACCTGGAAAGGACTCTGTGAACGCTGTCTCGGCTGTCTCGTGGATAAGTGAACCGGATGCTCTGGCGAAGACCTCCGGCGCTGGTGGGCGGTTAGCGCATCTTGCCGACGTTAGCTAATCGACTGTGCACTTCGGCGAATAACCAAGAGGTCTGGAAACGGTCTTATACATTTCTTAGGCGGCGGGAGTAGTGGTTGACCTAATGTCAGCTACTCTTGAAACGATCCGTTGGCCACCCGATCCCGGGTACAATTGACGGGCAAAGGACGCCACGGTCAGCGATAATTTCGAAATGAATTACCGCTAATATTAGGTAGAGGCCGCGCAAGCGACTTTAAATGCGCGACCAGACGGATGACGGAAAAAGCTGGCCAAATCTGTATGTCAGGGCGTGAGGTCGGCTCGTTGGTTTAAATCAAAAGTCAATGCCGAGGTAAGGCGTAGGACTCTCACGGGCTCATCGGTAAAGCTAGATAGTGGACTGTATTGGTCCGCTAAATCTTCACTTTCAGTCCATAAGTTCAAAGTTCAAAGTTCAAAGTTTATTTATTCCAAAAAACCCGGTAAGCGTATAGAACTTACAATTAATAAATACATTTTTTATAATATTCATATTTTAAACATATCATATATCTGGCAAAAATAAAATTAAATCAAGCAAATCTGAAAGTCCATAAACTATACAAAATCAACCATTACATTGTCTAAATATTAAAAAGATCATTTAGAAATATCAAAAATAGAAATACCAAATCCAAAAATAAAAAAATAAAAAAGTATAAATCTTTAAATAAAAAAAAACAATAATAATAATAATAATCAAGGAGTCCAATTTGGAAAGCATCAAATAATAATCAGAGTAAAAATATAAAAATAAAAGCAATAATTCCTAATTCCTCCATGGGAGACAGAACGACATAGTTTCGTTAAAACTTCCCCGATCGTTGTGTTGTCTCCCCCAGATGTATCAGAAACCGTCTTGGTTTTGGGCTGTCAAGAGTATTGTCAGAGATGTTCTACAATATTATTGTGAAGGTTTTTGATACTAAGTAATCTTCTGCCCCCAAATTTTAAAGGCAGATACATTGCAATCATTGACGATTTCCGAAGATGCATTCGAAATGCGGGCATCTCGGTGCATAGTTAGCACAAAGATGAGTAGATCAGCTAATATGTTAACGTGTCCTCGTGGTTGACCAAACGACAATTTTGAGAAAGCGAAAAAACGCGAAAAAAATTCAGGAGGCGTATAAGCCCAAATATTTCTGCCATGTTATGACATATATATGGAGACGATATATTAATAGAAGTAATAAATATCTATTACTCCAATTTGTTACGCCGGAAAAGATCCAAGGAAGACGAAGGCCAGGAATTAAAAGAATGTTCTGATTGAAGATCTTTGAGATGACAGCGAACTTCGTTATGATACGGCGTCGCAAGAAGACGAAGATGGTGCTTGAATGGCGTTCAGTCCCATAAGCTTACGTGGGAATGGTTCCGTGAAAGTTATAAATGGATGCGGGGTAGGAGAGAGCGCGGCTGCCGTACCCCCCGGGAGTTTCCAGGCGCGCAGAGGCAGCGTCGCGGGAAATGAATGGAAGCTAAACAGAGCAAAATATACGGCAGAGCGAACGGCAAGAGACGCCCCGTGCGGCATCAGGATAGAGGATGCTGGACACCGGATAATCCGCGGGGACCGACGCCATTCATACTTCAACCTCCCTCTCTAGCTATATACCCAACGCTACGACAAAAGAAAAGGGGAAAAAGTATATTCTTTATATCGGATTCGGATTTAAGATCTCGGATTCGGAGGAAGATAAGGTAGGTACTATACAAATACACCAATTATAGCAGATGAAATATAAGCTGGCGTATTTGTCATTAAGGGCAGTGCTGGATTTGAAAATAAGCCCTATTGGCCGCGTCCTAGGGGCGGCAGTCTTCAAGCGGCGGCAACTTTCAGAAGGCGCTCGCTTTGGTATATTAAAAGCCGCGAAGTTTATTTATTTATTTATTTATTTAACAAGGAAAACATACAGCGCTACAAAAAATATTACAATTACATTAAATACAATATTTCTGGCCGATGACATGCTTTCAACAATAGTTCAAATACGCACGGTGCATACTTTGGGGGTTCGGAGGGGAAAAGGAAAGGAAAAGGAAGGAATGGGTGTCAATAGATTTCAAGTAATAATGTGCAGTACAAAAAAATAAGAAAAATTTACTCCATCATATAAACCTATCATATAAAGTTAAAGAACAAAGAATGAAAAACCAAATAGTCCCTAAGTCATAAGTATCCCATGTGAAATGTCTATGTCGCATTTTCGATTAATTTTAAGTATATGCTCCGCTTAAATTTATTCTCTTTTATGTTGAATAGTCGATATTCTGGAAATGATTATCGTAAGTTGACATTAAGCGGTACATGATGGAGTTCTGGGCATCGTTCGTGTACCATTCGAGTTCGTGTACGATTTTGAACGTAATAATCAAACATGTCACTTGGATAGAGCTTTCTATCTATTAAATATTAAATCTATCTATTAAATCTCATTCGACTTAAACAAACCTGAATCAAAATAATTACCCAATCTCTCAACAATTGTGAAAAACCAGTCTCTGTGCATCGTTTACCGTAACTTGAATATAGCTCTCCGAATCGCGCTTTGCACTCCGACCACAAATTGTTCTGGAGAATGGAGATTTCTTGTTTATGGCGACTGAAGAATTATCAGAGATCCTTATTATCTCAAGAAAAACTAAACTATATATAGAGGCAGATATAATGAAACTTACAACGGAAACTATGACGATATTATTGATAGATTCGCGAATAAAAAAATATGTAGGAAGTGTACTTCTTGTTTCATTACTCTTTTATTTTATGACTAATTCAATCATTCACTTGACTTTTTTAATACCTACCTTTACCCACCTAAATACCTACGTAAAATTGCTCGTTGCTTGAAAAAGCTGTAGGTAAATAAATAGAAGTCATTAAAATAGGTAGGAGGGAGGGGCGGCACAGAGTCAAGTGGTCTATACTTACGAAAAGTGTAAATCCGGCACTGAGGGTAGGTACAGACTGAGCCGCACGCAACGTATACGATGCAATCGTACGCAACGTAGACGGTGCAACGCTCCCACGTTGGTGTGCACACTTGTCCCACATATGCAACGTATATATGGAATCAGAAGCTGCTATCACTTCTCAAAAGTTGCTTTTGTCTTGTTTTACAACCGATGTACAATACGTTTACTGATCCTGAGAGCGAGTTTGAGAACGATTTACTCAGCTTGTTATTTCTAAATGAATAGGTCCGCAACACAAAAATAAAACTTAATAAAAGAAGATATTGGATTCATTAGATAAATAGAGAAAGTAAACAGTTTGTAAAATATATTATGCAGAAATTGGAAAACGAAGAAGAACGATTCTTTACATTTCCGCATATCTTTTCTCTGAGCGCACCGACGTTCTATGTGTGTCTGACGCGTTGCGAACGTAAGTTCTAGAAACACACTGGTTTTACGCGTAGGGCAGCGTATTGTCATCCCCTCCACCTTCCCATTTGTTTTCGTGCAAACTCAAGGGTCCATATGTCATAATGCGTTGCATACGTTGCTTACGTGGGCTCAGTCTGTCCTTACCTTGAGACTTTTTACACTCATCGCCAACTATGGTTGCCACACCTGATATGGTTGGACGAAATCGTCTCGATTCGAATCGATAAAGATTTAAAAACTTTTTATTTCAATATAAAAAACGAGCATATTGTCTTGCGGCAATGTCTATCAGCTAACCTATAACTTGAGCGTATATTAACTACAAGTTTTGCGTTGGCTACAGAAAATAAAGTTGGAACGATAAAATAAATAAAAAAATAGAAAATAAAATATTATAAAAAAAGAAATATACATCATTAAAACTAAATAAAGACGCAGATTAACGGAAAGACGAAGGAACGAAAGGGAAGCGAGAAGGAGGGGGGAGGTTTGGTCATGTTAAAGGCTTTAGGTTTCTGTGCTCCTTGAGCCTGGCCTTGAGCGTAGTAAGGCTGGAGACTGTTCTGACATTATTTAGGTAGTTTGTTTATAATTTTTGTGACCTTTCGATTAGATACAAGAGCCACTCTCCACAAGAAAGATGGAAGCAAAGGCGTTTTTTGAGCATGCCAATTCTTTCAAATGGGAATAACATTAATATGTAACTTTCAGGTACCTCATTTTAGTTCTTATTGTTTAATAATAATATTATGAATTTAATATTTAATATGTAGATTACAATGTGTAATGTAACATACCTGATCATATACATACGTTGTTTTTTCCAATTTTGTTTTGATACTTCCTATTGTGTGATTATTTTTTGTATAAAGTGCCTAAGATGACTGTTAATATTCTTAGAATAATTATCTATTTTATATGTATACTCATGTACATGGATTCACCTCTATTTTTTTTTGTTTTTTTTTGTCTGCCGTGTAAAGCCGACTTTAGTCAACGATATTGTCGAATTAATATTTATGCTTTAATAGTAGCAACTGACGAATTCTAATATGCGATAATTAGCTTTAATTCATAATTCATGCTTTTATTGTATATTCTGAATGAATTGAATACTGAATACTGATAAATTTTGATGATTATGTTTTATTATGTATTTTTATATTTCCCTGACAGTTTTTGACAGGTCGTTGCTATATTTCTTTATTTACATAAAATTGGATTATTTAAATTATTATTAAGTACTTACTATTCAATTTTACTTATGAAAAATTATTAATAAAACTAGTTTAAATAACTGACTGTCTTGAGTGTACTGTATGTATCTTATTAGACGAAATAAAAAAAATACTCACTGAAGGAATCCGTGAGTGTCAACAACGTTAAGATAGAGTACTTACCTCAAGTCTCTAATCTCACATCTAAACAGCGTTAATTGTTTAAAATTAAACTGTAAGGGTGTGGAAACCCTGAGATGTGTAAGAATTCTATAAACACGAGACGAATTTCCCAAATCAAGTTCAAACGCGGTTCATTTCTTGGTCATGTCGAATATTTAGTCCATGAATAAATACGAAATGACGCAGAGAAAGAAGGGGAGGGGAGGGGGGGTGACGAAATGGCGTTTGAGTTTTGCGGCGTTGTTGTTGGAAAAAGTTACCTTAATTAATGCGGATAATTGGATTTCCCTCTAGAGGTGCAGACCATTAATCACCTCACTTTAGCTAATTCCAATTCGCTTAACGATCGCTAAATATTTCGCCGATTTCTCTTTTACTAACCCGGAGCAAAATGGGTCGCCAGGTCAATAACTTCTTAACCAGTCTTCTTCTTCTCCGTCGTTCCCTCATTACTGAGGATCGTGGCCACTAGACAACAGTTTGCCTACGAGGCTCCTCCACTTCGACCTGTCTTCTGCATGGCGGGTCGCAGATTGTATTGGCCCTTTTGTAACTTCTTTGATGAGGTCGTTCCATCTGGCCGGTGATCTGCCTCTGCTTCTTCTTCCCTCCAGAAAGCATTTTTTTCAGAGTCTCTGCGTTTCTCCTGGCAACATGTCCGAAGAACTGCAGGACCCTTCTCATGCATACGGTGGAGAGCCTCACTTGGATGCCGAGTTCTTTCAGGACAGATTTGTTGGTGCGGCGTGCTGTCCATGGGATTCCTAGCATTTTACGCCAACACCACATCTCCAGTGCATCGATTTTGGTGCGTATACGAGCCTTCAGGGTTTGTTTGTTTCTACCCTTTATTGCGAAATTTCACAATGGGCGGGTTTATTGGCATATGACAATTTCTTACAACCAACCCTACTATGAAGTTTTTATATGTATGTATGCGTGTAACATGTGTGAAAGTGTGTGTCTTGTTATTGCATTCGATCGACAGAATTGAAAATGCAATTCCGTTAATTAGATCCCAACGGAAAATAGTGACCCAGCCGGGAATTGAACCCGGGACCTTACAACGTAAGATCAGGCGGCCTAACCACTATGCCACCGGGCCGTGTCCATGTCTCCGATGCATAGAGAAAGATCGAGAAAACCAGAGCTCGAACCAGCCTGACCTTAGTCCGCTTACTTATACCCCGATTCTCTCACAGCCTTTGTAGCTTGCTCATGGCCGATCTTGCCATCTGGCTTCTGCGTGAGACCTCCTTTTCGCAGTTTCCGTCGTTGCATATCATGGAGCCCAGATAAACAAAGTCTTTCACAGCTTGAAGGTCACTCAGCTCGTTGGTGCGTTGCATGGTTCCAGCCCGGTCCACAAACATGAGTTTGGTCTTGCTGCGGTTCATGTGCAGTCCATACTCCTTACTTTCCTTCTCCACCCTGCGTAATAGGGTCGCCAACTCATTTTCATCGGCACCTATGATGGTCGTGTCGTCGGCGAATCTAAATTATTGACCAAATCAAAATCTTAACCAGTAATAAAGTTTAATTGTATCTTTTTTTTCTATGTAGTAGCACTATGAAATCGAAGAATACCGCGGATGTTTGACATTATAAATAAGATAGAAACGGATTTACCGCGTGAAGTTTGTAGCACTCGACGTTTCGACGATGTTGCAACCGCCGTTGTCTAAGTAGATAAAAGTAATGACAATCGTCATCCGTTATTGTTCTGCGGTTATTTATTTATTTACTTTATTTTTGGGAAACATACAGCGCTTCATTAATTATTACTAATTATTCTAATACAGTGTTTCCCTGGCCGATTAATTGTTTCCTACATTATTTTCTTATATGGTAAATCAAAAGTTGCATTGCACTAAATTAAATTAAATTAAATTACAATCGAACTTTTGCAAGGATAGGAAAGGAGAGGGTTGGAATATATGTAGGATAGGATATAGGTATTCAAATTATACTCTTTGCTATTCTCATTTTCGCTCTGATTGTTTTGAAACAATTTGTATACTCACTATATTATGTACTCACTTCCTAGACGCCTAGTGAGCTAAGGACAGCCTCGCTGAATTTAGGTTCATTATTAGGTTCATTCGAGTCAAAAATGTCGATATCTTCGAATCGACTATTATATTAATGTGGTCATCAAGCGGTGCATAACAGAGTTTTGGGCGTAGCTAGTGTTCACACGAGGGATTTCGAACGTACGAGGAAAGCGAATCCTTCGTGGCGGAACCAACAATGACAGTTTCTTTACTAAATGAGGGCTATCAATTTTGTTATGTATTATTTTATGCAATTATGTCATATCAGCCGCTGTGCGGCGGTCTTCCAGTGGACACATACTAAAATAGCGGCAAACTGCTGCTGTTACAACGCAGATTATAACGGTGAGGTCAGCGCGTGCGAATTTGAAAATCCGCCGTGTACCCAATACAATGTTTATCTTGTTTCTCGTCTTTCCTTGATAACATATTTAGAAGTCTATTCCACGTATACAGTTTAAACCCGTTCTCTCTATTTTTCTGGGTTCTTCTTATTTCAGTGGCTAAAATAGCAAAATGTAATCTTTGGATAGCAAAATGCGATTTTGAAACTACAACCAGTAGTAAGTATGTGTTCGCAGATCGCTGAATTTTCTCGCTGAGCATTATTTGCATCATTGATGTGTTCCATCAGTTAAGTGGCTATGTGCCGCTTCATTTGTACAAGGTGAGCTAACTCACTATTGCATTCAATTTTATACACAGATAGGGTTTGCAGCGGTCAGGATCAGCTATTTTTTGTATACGTTTTAAGATCGTTTTTTTGTGTCCGTTTAAAGATCTTACTTATTCAATCTGTCCCTTGACAATGCTAGTGATCGCACGGTTTATGAGTTGATCCGTAACCATTTTTCTTAAGGACGTCGTTGACATGTTCCAACTCCTGCGGAAAATGCTCGCACGCGATCTATGCGACGCTGCAGCGTCGCATAGATCGCGTGCCCGATTTACGAGCGACGTTTGCACTGAAGGTAGACGGTAGGGATGATGGCGTGAGCTGGCATGCAAATACCTGTTCTTGTGTGTGGGATATATATATATATATATATATATATATATATATATATATATATATATATATATATATATATATATATATATATATATATATATATATATATATATATATATATATATATATACTAAGTATATATATATATATACATACATACATATATATATATATATATATATATATATATATATATATATATATATATATATATATATATATATATATATATATATATATATATATATATATATATATATATATATATATATATATATATATATATATATATATATATATATATATTATATATATATATATAAATATATATATATATATAAATCCCACACACAAGAACAGGTATTACGGCTTTGCCGAAGTGATCAATAGTTAAATTTTTTATTTTTTCGCTTAATTCGTCTCAATTGAAGGCATTTTGTGTTGCATAAGGATAAGCCCTATTTATGAGATATATGGATGAATAGTGATCGTTAGTCGACTGCAAAAGGACCTTTAAACTTACATTGCACCGTCGAAAGTCGTGCACATCCGTAAGTATATCTCATTCAAACATAGGCATTTCCCAATACAAGCTGGGATTTCGATCGCTACTTTTAAGTAGCTTTTACTAATTTTATTTTAAATAAAAACATCATCCTATAAACGGATTTCTTTACAAACCTTATCAAATATAACAATATTATACTGTTTTCTACAATATTTCTTTACAATTTTTTAATATTATACAATTTTATATAGGTTTACCCTATTTTGCAATCTTTATTATAAACTCCTCTGCCAGAAATTAAGATTGAAGTTTCTTCTTTCATTTCATTGAGTATATGGAGGTTTTTTTATTTTTATTTCGATTTAATGGCTCGTTGATAACAAACTCAGCCAATTGTATCATATTTTAAATGTTGGTAACATTCGAAATTTGAATTATTTCGTAATGTCACTATCATTTAGAAAACGGCTTTGCCGAAGTGATCAATAGTTTAATTTTTTATTTTTTCGCTTAATTCGTCTCAATTGAAGGCATTTTCTGTTGCATAAGGATAAGCCCTATTTATGAGATATATGGATGAATAGTGATCGTTAGTCGACTGCAAAAGGACCTTTAAACTTACACTGCACCGTCGAAAGTCGTGCACATCCGTAAGTATATCTCATTCAAACATAAGCATTTCCCATTACAAGCTGGGATTTCCTTCGCTACTTTTTAAGTAGCTTTTACTAAATATATATATATATATATATATATATATATATATATATATATATATATATATATATATATATATATATATATATATATATATATATATATATATATATATATATATATATAGATATATATATATATATATATATATATATATATATGTATATATATATATATATATATATATATATATATATATATATATATATATATATAGATATATATATATATATATATATATATATATATATATATATATATATATATATATATATATATATATATATATATATATATATATATATATATATATATATATATATATATATATATATATATATATATATATATATATATATATATATATATATATATATATATATATATATATATATATATATATATATATATATATATATATATATATATATATATAATATATATATATATATATATATATACATATATATATATATATATATATATATATATATATATATATATATATATATATATATATATATATATATATATATATATATATATATATATATATATATATAATATATATATATATATATATATATATATAATTGTGATGCTATTAGAATTTGTAACTGATGATATCAAATTTTCAATAATTGGGATTTCTAAAGGAACTTGTGTAGGTTCGGGATGCATATCTGCATGAGAACAATTGTTTATAAAATGACTATTAGCTGAGAATTTGTTTTGTGATGAATATAAGGGAATGTTTTCGTTATTGTTATAATTTGAAACAGGATTTGAATTATATCTTGTATAATTTTGTTGTGTAGAGTTGTTGATTTTGTGAAAAATTTGTAAATTATGAAACTTATTTTCGTGTTTTAGCCTAATATTGTTTAAATCAATTACAGAACTGCTAACTATTTCACTTGCATATATATAATGCATTGGAGAATACATTTCTATCAAATCAACATAATATATAAGAGACCTTAAATGTTTCGTGGCTCTATCGTGTGTTGAAGAACGTGATAAAAACCGCGATACAATGTTGTGTAAAAAAATATATTTTTCTTTTACAAAAATGTACAATGATAACGTGCTATCGTAAGCGTAATTTATTTCACTCGAATGCTTGACCTACATTATCTGCTTCTATTTATATCCCACGGCCAGCGACCTCGTCTCGCTCGCCTATCGTTGGCTCGCTCCCCCTCCGCTTGCTCTCCTCTGTCGCGTCCGCCCGTCGCCTGGCAGTCTGCTCCGGTGGACGCCAGTGTGGCGCTCGCCACTGCTCTGTTCGGTCGTGTCTCGCGGTCGCCCCCTGCTCGCCATCCGGTGCGTATATATATTTTCCGATGCTCGCTTTCAGGACCTTGCCGACGTATGGGAGTTTTCTTCCAGCTAATTTCCTTTCCTCCTATCCCTGTCTGAAAGGTTCCTTTCTCCTTCTCTCTGTCTCTCTCCCTCCGTATAGCGTTGTCTCGCTCGCTCTGTTTATAAACACGACTAGCGTATATACCGGGCTCCGTCGTGCTCCATCGCCATTCTTCTGTTGCCCGTTGCGCTGCACGGACGCCTCGCCCCTCCACTCTTCCTTCTACTGTTTGTAGCGTCGCTACAAATGTTTATCTACCAAAACTTTGTATTCATTGTGTAAAACAAATGTAATCTCCATTGCATAATTAAACCTTAAAGTGTGGAAATTATATTGGATTTCTGGACTTATAGCTGAGAAAGGAAATTTAGGTATTAACCCTTTGGGACAATCCCGAACCTACACAAGTTCCTTTAGAAATCCCAATTATTGAAAATTTGATATCATCAGTTACAAATTCTAATACTGCACAGGTTCCTATAAATAGCGATAGACTTGTCGTAAAAAACTTGTCCTCAAAAATTATAAACCATAATGAATATTCAGTTTTATCTAAAGGGCTAAATTTCACACCAACTCCCAAAGTTGACCATTTCAGTTTGGAAATGATATAGCAAAATTTTGTCGTAATTTGAGATGGCGTGAGTTTTGGCATTCAAGGGACAAAAATGGTAATAATAGTAAATTACATGACGCACTGGCAAAATTTCGACAATATTCTAATAAAGAGCCACCCTCTCTTCCAAAAAATCATCCTGTAGAAATATTTATTACAGTTTTAATGAACAAAGTTACACAACCAACATTTTTAAACAGCCTCAAACCTACACCTAACTTAACATCTGATGAACTTTCAGCTCTTAACAATCTAAGCAAAGATACCAATATCATCATTTTGCCAGCTGATAAAGGTTCAACTACAGTCATCCTTAATAAAACAGACTATGTAGCTGAAGGTTTGAGGCAACTCAGAGACGAAACTTCCTATAAAAAATTATATAGTGATCCGAATCAAAATTTTGCTAATACAATAAAAAAATATATTGAACAACAAAAAACCATTGAAAAATTATCAGATGAAGATGTTAACACTTTAATTCCTAACCCTATCAGAACACCAAATTTTTACTTATTGCCAAAAATTCATAAACCTAATAATCCAGGAAGACCGATAGTAGCTAGTTTTAACTCACCCACAGAAAGAATTTCAGCTTTTGTCGATTACTTTCTACAGCCATTTGTAAAAAATCTCAAGTCACACATTAAAGATAGTTACCATTTCATCGAGATTCTAAAAATACCACAATTCCTAAGACTGATAACTTATTACTTGTTACAATTGACGCTGCTCTCTTTATACTAATATTCCCCATGATTTAGGCTTAGAAGCGATTTCCCATTACCTTAATCAAAGGCCCAGCCCCCAAATTCCTTCTACAAATTTTCTTTGTAAGTTGGCTGAATTCGTCCTCACTAAGAATGCTTTTTCTTTTGAGGATGAATTTTATCTCCAAATTAAAGGTACAGCAATGGGAACAAGAATGGCACCTTCTTATGCGAATCTTTTCATGGGGTTATTAGAAAATAAATTTCTTCTTACTCAAAATTTACAACCACTAATGTGGTATAGGTTTATTGATGATATTATACTGTTTTGGCCACATGGACATGACACACTCACTGACTTCCTTACAGATTTAAATAATTTCGGACCCTTAGATTTTACATACACTATATCAGAAAATCAAATTACATTCTTAGACGTTGATCTAACTCTATCCGAAGGCACCATTAAAACTGCAATTCATATAAAACCTACAAACAAAGAGCAATACCTACATTTCGATAGCTGTCATCCGTTTCATACCAAAAAGTCAATTCCATATTCAATGTCCATTCGCGGACACCGTTTAATTAATAATAAAGAAAATTTAGATAAGTACCTTTCTAATCTTAAAAAATCACTAATAGAAAGAAATTATCCTGCCTCTTTGTTAGATAAAAATATAATAAATTCCGAAACAAAATTTTCACCTAAACCTAAATTGGTGTCAAATTTATATCAAAATAAAATCTTTCTGAGTACTACTTATTTTCCTGGCACTGAGAAACTGCGACCTATTTTAGCAGATTTATTCCCTATTATAGCTAACGACCCATCAACCAAAGGTTTATTAGATATACCACCAATTTTATCATTTCGAAAACCTCCTAATTTAAAATCAATACTTAATAAAAATAATCGAAATTATCTTAGTAATAACAAAAATTTGGGGCTACAGCCTTGTGGTCGATCACGTTGTAAAACATGTCCTTTATTAGATCGAAGCATTTATTTTACTAGTCCAAACACTCCCAACAGTTACAGAGTTCCTTTTAATAGTAGTTGCATTTCAAAAAATATTGTATATCAATTACTTTGCCAGACCTGCAATGCATTTTATATTGGGGAAACAACTACACCTCTTAGCATTAGGTTAAATAATCACAGGGCCAGCGTAGGCAATGAAAGTCAACTTCCAATAGCATTGCATGCTAAGGCACACAATTTAACTTTTGATAATTGTTTTAAAGCAAAAATTATTAAGTGCCTTGGCGATAACGCTAAAGAAAGAGACGTTAAATCTTGGGAGTTGGCTTTTATAAATATTTTAGGCGCTTGCAAGGGTCCCGGTCTGAATAGGCAAAATTAATACAGTAATTATATTTGTTCAGACATATTCATTAAAAGCTTATTAATATTTTTCATTTAAAAATCATTATTAATAATGTTTTTCAAGGTCGGTTATAGTGTATTTATAACGATATTGCAAAATATTATTAACCCATTTCTCTATGTTCAGTTTTTTTTAAATTTAAATTTTGAAAAAATTGTTCTATCAGAAATGTCATAGAGATGAATACGACTAGTGTCGAAATATTCTCAGTCATATAATTTCTTCTAAAATAAGTTACTAACATCCATTTCTGTTGCAGAAACCATCCTCCTATACTCATTACATCCAAGGGCATACAATAATTCGGCTGCAGTGAGCAATAACTAAGAACATCATAAGTTATCAATTGCGGAAACAGGTGCTGCTGCCCTAAGTATTTAAAGAGGACATTAACTATCGGTAAAATGTTTCTGGTCCACCAGGACCCCAGATAAGTAACTTTTCATGAATCTAATTTTATATATTATTGAAAATAATATATATATATATATATATATATATATATATATATATATATAGAAAGATATATATATATATATATATATATATATATATATATATATATATATATATATATATATATATATATATATATATATATATATATATATATATATATATATATATATATATATATATATATATATATATATATATATATATATATATATATATATATATATATATATATATATATATATATATACAGTGGGTTGCCAAATTATTAGGGACAGTACTTGTTTTTTGAATTTTCAAGTTTAAATTAATTTTGTGAGCAAATAGTGGGTGTTAGGTCTTGTAGTTATGTTGTTATTTATTAGGGTGTTATATTAGAAGAAGAAAACAACATATTCCTTAGTCATAAGTATTTATTTTTTCACAAAAAGTGATGACAGAAAATTTTCAGAAAAATCTTAATATTTTGTAACGCCACCATTAGCTGCAATAACGGCTTTCAAGCGTCGGGGCATGCTCTCTATGCAGTCTGTTGCGTTCTGCTGAAGATTGGGGCTGTGATGCCACACTCTTATAAGTGTTTCAATTAATTGCCGCTTGGTGGTGACTACTTCTTTGGCGACCTCCCTTTTTGTCAGTTCCCAGAGGTTTTCAATCGGGTTCAAGTCAGGGGAATTCCCCGGCCATGGCAAAACCCTCACGTTTTGGTCAGCCAGAAATGCAGTAACACTCCTGGCTTTATGGCAAGGTGCTGAGTCGTGCATAAACACATACTCCTCATCACCAGGGAACCATTCTTCAACCTGAGGTAGGAGCCGACTTTCCAGTACTCGCTTGTATTGGTCTTGCCTCATGGTCCCTTCCACGATGTAGAGGCGTCCCATACCCTTGGCTGAGATTACAGACCATACCATGATGCTAACAGGGTGTTTAACTCTCTCTACAAGGCAGTCAGGATGGAACTGCTCCCCTGGGCGTCGGCGGACGAATGAGCTTTTATCAACCATAATTTGAAAAGTTGACTCGTCAGAGAAGCAGACCTGTAAAATATTTACATAATCATAAATCGTTATTACTAATATCACAAGATAATTTGTAAATCATAGTTACTCGACTCCAGTCCTCAACAGTCAAATTTCGGTGTTGTCTGGCCCATTGCAGTCGCTTTTTCTTCATTGCCAAAGTCAGGCGTGGTTTTTTGGTTGGGCGATGACCAGTCAGGTTCTCTTCGGCCAAGCGCCTCTGGACAGTCCTTTTAGAAATGTTGATGCCCTCGTCCTTTATCATTGTAGTCAGCCGAGCCACACTCTTTTTACGATTTTGAAGACAGATGTCTCTGATTTTACGGTCGGTACGAGGAGTGGTGATCTTTTTTCTGCCACTTTTACCAATTCGGTCCGCTTCTAGAGGCAGTTTTTTATCTGTCTTTATTTTAATTCGGTTTACCACTGATTTCGAAACACCTGTAAGTTCTGCTACCTCTCTCTGGGAACGTGTAGAGTGGAGTAGTAAGGTCTGTATTTCCCTACATTTTCTTGGGGATATGTCTGAAGACTTGCCCATACTGAAATTTTTTTTTTTTTGGTTATTGAGGCGTACTATTTACCAAATTGAAATTTACACATTACATTTATCAAAACCAATCAATTATAAAACATTACTTACGTTTAGATAATATTGCATTGCAAAAACTTACAAGAAATGATTCCAAAAATTAATAATTGAGCTCACTCTAACAACCGTTTTCACCAAATGTGATTTAACCTCACTTATTTGACAGATAAGACAGACATCCAGTGTTGCCACTTTATAAAACGAATAATAATGATATCAGCAGAAAAAATACAAAAGAAAACTACATTGGGATCAATTTATTTGCTCACAAAATTATTCTAAACCTGAAAATTACAAAAATCAAGTACTGTCCCTAATAATTTGGCAACCCACTGTATATATATATTTCATAAGGTTTGTAAAGAAATCCGTTTATAGGATCATGTTTTTATTTAAAATAAAATTAGTAAAAGCTACTTAAAAAGTAGCGAAGGAAATCCCAGGTTGTATTGGGAAATGCTTATGTTTGAATGAGATATACTTACGGATGTGCACGACTTTCGACAGGTGCAATGTAAGTTTAAAGGTCCTTTTGCAGTCGACTAACGATCACTATTCATCCATATATCTCATAAATAGGGCTTATCCTTATGCAACACAAAATGCCTTCAAATGAGACGAATTAAGCGAAAAAAATAAAAATTAAACTATTGATCACTTTCATTTAATAAAACGGCCTTGCCGAAATGATCAATAGTTTAATTTTTATTTTTTTCGCTTAATTCGTCTCATTTGAAGGCATTTTGTGTTGCATAAGGATAAGCCCTATTTATGAGATATATGGATGAATAGTGATCGTTAGTCGACTGCAAAAGGACCTTTAAACTTACATTGCACCTGTCGAAAGTCGTGCACATCCGTAAGTATATCTCATTCAAACATAAGCATTTCCCAATACAACCTGGGATTTCCTTCGCTACTTTTTAAGTAGCTTTTACTAATTTTATTTTAAATAAAAATATATATATATATATATATATATATATATATATATATATATATATATATATATATATATATATATATATATATATATATATATATATATATATATATATATATATATATATATATATATATATATATATATATATATATATATATATATATATATATATCGAGTTTAAAAAGAGCTAATTTATCCTTGTTCGTACAGCAGTTTTTTTCCCTAAAGGTAAAAATTTAAGTTTTAAAAGTAAAAATATAAATTTCTTGCCCTGGAACGGGTATATCCCAGTTGGGCAGCACTAGCCAGTGAATGAAAAAGGAAAGTTTTTGCCATTTGTTTTAATATTATACTTATTGTAAATGGTTAATTTGATAATTCCAATAAAAATTAAATAAAATAAACTAATTATTTCGATTAATTAAAGTTTAAATTTTCATACAAAACGATTGGTATTACATTTCCTTTGTAGACTGTATTTTCATAGGTAAGATGCTAATATTATACGCTAAAACCCCTTACGGTGCCGTGAAGGCCTTCCGCCGTGACAAGCACTGTGTACGTGACGTTTTCCGCAGCGAACTAAAGCCTTTTTAGCTAATAAGTAGGGGCAGGGGGTGGCGCTCGCGTATGCGAGCAAACAGGCAAGCGAGCGGCCGATCCGCGCGATAGATACGTCAAGGAGGCGAACAAGCCGCTACAGTGTGCCGCCAATCGCAATCGCCAATCGCTCGCCCCCATTTTATTCTATTCTATTCTATTCTATTCGAGGAGACGTCGCGCAGCACGATTAATATTGATGACGCGGTCACACAGCTCCTCATTCGCCTCCCGGACGACTGAATCCATCTCTCACCCGAACGCCCGCGGAGACACGTGCCAGATCACTCACTACCTTCTTTTTATTGCCAAATAGAGCGCCATTCACATTATCAAGCGGTGTAGCTTCAATTTTTCCTGAGTTTATCGCCCTCATATATGTCGAAAAGTTACACGAAACTATACACTTCAAAGATTTTAGTGGGCACATGTGGGAAGGAAATTACAACCAGTTATGACCCAGAAAGACCTCGGCATCACTATATCCTGGGACCTCAAGTAGGAGACCCACATCTATACTAATATTATAAAGAGGTAAAGTTTGTGACGTTGTAGGAAGTAATCTCTGGATATACTAAACCGATTTTGAAAATTCTTTTACCAATAGAAAGCCACGTTATTTGTGAGTGTCATAGGCTATATATTATTCCGAAAAATAAAAAGACTTTTTCGTGGTAGTCGGATTTGCAAAGTAAGTCGGAGAATAAGCAGTCGAACGATAACGTTTTTAACTAACGCTGCCTTAACGATGAGAAATATATGATTAAGTTCCAGAGAAAAGTTGTAGAGCTTGATAATGCCTATAAGAAAGTCAGCGACAGCATATGTCTAACTTTTATATTTAAGTCACAAAAAGTAGTATTTTATATTAAAAAAATAATTTAAATCGTTAGGTCATGCTTATTGGTCTTATTATCAACAATTATGAATTCTTATCAAAATAAGTAAACTTATCGTCTCAAGTGTTTAAAACAAAACACTTTTCCCTTTTACTGCATACAATTTCCCTTTTACTGCATAAAAAGTTAAAGAGATAATACGCTCACAAATAAGACACTCACAAGAAGACACTCACAAATAACGGTATTATAGTCAAATTGGCATGCAAATACATACATACATATGCAGTCAAAACATAACCTTTCTTTTGGCAGTCAGGAAATAAATCATAGCACTCAGTACTAACCGAACCACACTCATAATTTCATCACAGGTAAAAGTTTTACCGCCCAACGTAGTGGGCACAGGTCAGCTAGTAATCAATATAGTTAAAAGAGCAAACTCACTTCGATATCTAATAAGAAAAGCTTTTTCTATTATCGCTAGCAATGTGTACCTCGAGGTATATAAAACCTACGTTCGCCCACTTCTCGAATACTCCTACCAAGTATGGAGTCCGTACCTTAGGAATGATAAGCACCTGGAAAGAATTCAGAGAAGAGAAACAAAAATTGATACTGTAACTGAGGAACAAACCGTACAAAGTACGGCTAAAGGAACTCGGTTTGGCCACATTAGAGCAACTTAGGCAGCGACGAGATCTAATAGAAACGTACAAAATGCTGCACGGTTACTACAGTGTGCCTAACCTCGAGAAATGTATACTATGAACACTAAGAATCACCTGCGTGGACACTTGTAGAAGTTGAATAATGAAATTGCAGCATCGAATTCTAGGAAACGCTTTAAAACTAATCGTGTAGTGGAAGCTTGATAAGTGCCGAAACTGTCAATAACTTTAAGAATAAACGAGATATTTTCCTGAGTGCAAAACAGTTGTAATGTTTAAAAAACAAGTGCTTGTGATATACACGCATCAGCCTTACGTTGCTACTGTATAATAATAATAATAATATAAAACCATGAGAGACATATTACATTAGTAATAATTAAATTCCTTATAAATAGGATAGAAAACGAATTTACCGCGTGAAATTTGTAGCGCCCGACGTTTCGGTGACGTTGCAGCCGCCGTTGTCTAGGGTAGGCTGAAGAGCTGTCAATCCGTTGTTTTGCGGGTAGGCCGCATACCGCTTCCGCCACTGCCTAGGTTATAACGGTGGTGGGGGGTCGGGCTCGGAGCGCGGGAATTTTGAAAATCCGTCTTGCACACAACACTCACTGTATCCTGTTTTACGTCTTTGCGTTCGGCGTTCGGCGGCGGGAACATTTTAAGAAGAGGGTTCCGCATCGGCGGTTTGCGGATCGTGCGGCGTCAGCCAATTGATTGTGCATTCTGACTAACAGCCGGAGGAGCCTGGAAACAGTAATGTTTCCTATAGAGCGGGGGAAGTTGTTAACCTTACGGCAACTGCTCTCGAAACGACCTATCGGCTACCCGATACCGGGTGAAGAGCCGGGCAAAGGATGCCGTGGTTCACGATAGATTCGGTAGACACCGAATCACCGCTACGTACGGGAGAGGATCGCGAAAGCGATCCCGAACCTGTAACCAGTCGGGAGACCGGTGTAATCTGGTTGCAATAAAAGTAAGCGCGCGTTAATCTCGCGGTAAGGCGTTGGCTTCTTACGGGCGATTGGCGTAGCTAGACAGTAGACTGTTTTCGTCGCAAGTCTTCTACGCTCGCCTCAAGGGAGACAGAACGATCAAGTATCGTTAAAACTTCCTGAGCTGACGGGTTCGCGCGTTGTTGTCGACAGGTCCAGTTGTGGATTGTCTTATCGCAAACTCAAAAAAACGTTTAGTCGGCGTACGTGCTCCGAGATCTTTGTTTTCAATAACTTTAGGTAACACACATGTGTAATTGGTATAACTTATAACCTTGATCTAAAACCCTTGCTGTATCTCCATGCATAACTTGATCGTCCTCGTCTTCTGCTAATATGTATTTCACAAGGCTTCGTACGTACAGCACACTTAACTAATTCCGGTTGTCTGCAAAGTGTGTAGGTAACGGCGTGTAAAGCGATATGCGGGCGTCTGTTTGCCTACAGATGTAAACCGCAGGAGATTTTCTATCTGCCGCCTGTCACCCGAATGAGATATTGTTTTGTACGTAATGTGAGGATAAGCTCACCTCAGCTCTCCTGTACCGGCAGGCGAGAGAATTGAGCTAGCATTCACACTCAGCTTTTATCACAATATATTATTATATTTACGACTATTTGCTTTTGGCTTTGGATTTGCGCCGGCGACATTCGCATGCGAAAGGGTTATTTTGTGAATACAAACCTATCAATAAGTGGGTCACGATGTGACTTCGACTGTGTAAGAAAAATAAATATTACTTTTTTTTCTGTACGAATTACATTCATGCTTAGGATTAGTAACAGTATTTCTTAATTTCCTTAAAAGATAAGGAAGTAACATTTGTGTTATAGATACAAAGGTTCTGTTTGAAGCAATTTTGTACGCAAACGCCCAAGACCGTAGTGGCGTAGCTTTAAGACCGTAGGGGACCGTAGCTCCCTTAGGAGTCAACCGTCGAACGCTCCTGAACGGTTTGCGCACCGTGCGGCGTCAGCTGATTGATTGTGCATTCCGACTAACAAGCCGAAGGAGTCTGGAAACAGACATGTTTCCTATAGAACGGGGTAGTTGTTAACCGTACGGTAACTGCTCTTGAAACGACCATTCAGCCACCCGATCCCGGGTGAAGACCCGGGCAAATGGTGCCGTGGTCTGCGATAGATTCGGTAGACACCGTATCACCGCTACGTACGGGAAAGATCCGCGCGAGCGACCTCGACTCTGTAACCAGTCAGGAGGTAGGAGGTATCCTGATTCCAGACGTAGATATCCTTCCAAACAGGAAGGTCAGGGGAAATTAGGGGGCGAGGCTACCCGCTGGATACCTTTCCCGGTGCCTCGCCATAAGGCGTTGGCCTCTGACGGGCGAGTGGAGTAACCAGACAGCGGGCTATCTTCGTCCCAAGTCTTCTAGGCTCACCTCATGGGAGACAGAACGATCGAATATCGTTAAATCTTCCTGGGGTGACGGGTTCGCCCGTTGTAGTTGATAGATCGACCAATTTACCCGAATTTCGATATTCTTCAAAGATAAAAAAACACACCCCGTTTCAGCCATTAGAGTTAGAACTTTAAATGTTATTGCACTCGACGCGGCTAAGACATGCCCGAACTTCAAAGTCTCTAAATCCAGTGGTTTTGGCTGAGACTTGATAGATCAGAATGACTCGGTGACTCAGCCAGTCAGTCAATCTATGAGACTAACCGATTCTTGTAAAAATAGAGGCTTCGGCGAAGGAACCTGTTTTTATTATAAGCCTGTTTTTATAATAAGCCAAAGCCTTTGTTTTTATAATAAGGTCTCTGTCCATATTGGAAGTCTTAGAGAAAACACGTTAAAAAAATTAATAGTCTATAGCTTAGTCAAAAATCTAATATATGACATAAGAGACTCAGATAGTGCTGATTCTATATTCCCAAAGATATCGTGCTGTAAAATAAAGAAAAATATCCCGATAGTTGACATTTGCCAAAGAGAGAATTTTTTATATTTATACACGAAGGCTATGTGAAAGTAATGAAATGAGATTCAGTTCCTTTTATAGATATGGTACAAAGGTAACGTTAGAGTAGATATCAGACAACGGAGACCGGCTTATTCATTATTTTAATTAGCTACTCCTTTTGTAAAAGCCAACATTTCTATTTCAATTTGTATAAAACGCATGGATATTACGCACAGAGTAACGAAACAGGACACAAAAGCATTCCATATTCGCGGTATGCCCAAAATGTGATTGTAGAGAGTACAAAGGATGAACTAAAATATTGTCATGCCAGATTGGGGTCGGCGGGCGGAGGAGGGGGGAGGGGGGGAGGGGGGTACGAAAAGAGGCCACAAATTTGGCTGGGCATACATCATACGAGTCTGGATATGCTTTTGACGGCTGCCCAAAGTTGCCCCTTTGATCAATCTGACAGGCGATGATTGCTATTTTAAATCAAATCAGACCCAGCCTAAAAATAAACACCATCCGATAACGAGATATGTATATTTAATATCGTACAATCGAGAAGCGCAGTACAGTTTCGGTCATTTTGAAAACATCATCGTATAACCGGCGTGTATAACTTCCCCTAACCTTCCTATAACCGAGCGAACGGACCCGGTGGCAAGAACTCATGGTAACAGGGTTTCCATATGTCCAGTTTTAGACCGGACAGTCCGGTTTTCAGGGTGCTTGTCCGGTTTTCAAATTAATTAAAAACGAACATACGGTTGCCTGGTTTTTGGTCTTTACTTTTACATACAGAGTGCGGGTACTAAGAGACCGATTCTAATGTTGTATCTATATTTTATTAGCTGTAAACAGAGTTATCTGATGGCAAGGCGATAAAATAAAAGAAAAAGGATTTGGCGCCGCGAAAACGCCTGATGTCGTGGACAAACTCGCATACACTGCCATACAACACTGATAGAAATTTCGCCGTAAATTAACACGGCTCGCCGAGATATAAACACGTGATCCATATCCCACTGACACGGCGAATTAACCGTGGATTTTCACGGCGAAAAAAACGTGTGTGGACAAGAGGGCTAACGTTGCCAACTAGGATCATCGCCATGGAAAAGTTTGTACCGCTTATAAACACCTGTTTTATTAATAAATAACGCCAAATCAATATTTAACATTCCAATGCAGTACTGTATTATATTCTTAAAGCAAACGGTAACACATTCTTTGTTTCAGTTTTTCATACGTAAAAACATCGATAAGCACACCAAAACACGTGTAACCTTGACGACATCCAACAATAAACTAAACATCCCATACGGCCCAATATTAACATACGTCTGGCACAAGTGCAGGTACCAACGCAAGATATGCAGTACGCAGGATGTCGTCAGATTGGATGTACGAGCGAGTGAGTATCTGGGCGGTCGTAGTCAGGGCATCACATCAGCGAATCGTTAGGATGCAAATGAAGTGTCGCGTCTGCCCTGAGGCAGGCAGGCAATCACCGCACTGCACCGCACTAATGAATATTTAATGATAATTTCCACAACGGAGCATTCATAATGCAATCCTACGATCGAAAGAAACTCAACTGCACCGCGCTAATCAAGCTAAATAACATTACATTTAATATTCACTTCACGACTCGATGACATCATGCTTCTAAGGTAAACCATTACACTGCTTCAATCATTCCGCCTATGCGATCCAAACATATTAATATGAGCCAGAGATAATGACGAAAAGTTACGATAAACATAAATAAATTAATAGTTTTAAAAAAACACTAAAAACACGCTTTTGGGCATGATACGATATTCACATACACACGGCTATGATACGATATTCCAACATGGAATGCCAGTGCCTATCTTCCGGCTTCATCATCAGACCTTGAAACCTAATCGTGGTCAAAGTTCATTCCAAGACTTTTCTAACAAGTCCAAACACAGCTATGATACGATGTTCCATCATGAAGTTCCAGTTCATATCTTCCGACTCCATCATCAGATCAGTTCGACAGTACCATATTATTGTATTGTCATCAGAACTACATACAGCTGCCAATTTTCATGACGCTACGATCCTTGGAAGATGGTTAAATTAGTTACCTTAGATTCCTTTCCATACAGGTCGACCTAATAAAAGCGTGTTAAAAATATGAGCATAGCAAAACATGGTTACATACGGAAAACGGCATTTTGATTGTCTATTTAGGAGTTTGATTAGCTGCTTATTGAAAATAAGTAGGTAGCTATCTAGACCTTTATATTTTACTTTCCAGTTTTCTTTCTCAGTTGAAGATCGTTATCTCTAAATGATACATCGGCAAAAATCTTTTTTAACAGGATGAACATTTTTATTCATGAAACGTTTCCAAAGAATTACATATAAATCTAAACGCATACTGGTAATTATAAATACAAACATTCTTTAATATCTTAGTAAACGATACTTTTGTAGTACCCTACTCGTAGATGTAACGCTTTGGCAAAAGTATTTTGGACATTGACAATTTTATAATAACTGGATCCTCGACTCTTATACAACACCAATGACGTCAGTAACTTGTCAGTCTCTTTATTATTATTTTCTAATACCTATGTCTGTTTATTAACATATTATACCCTATGTTATAAAAAAAATCACAGAAGAATCACAATGGAAGATATCACAGGCCGACATGATTTTTAGTGTTTTGATTTTGACGAGTGTTCTTAACTAATTTGGGTACGCTGATTCCTAATATGAATTCGGTTTGAGTCCATCACGTCAGGATTTTAAACAAAATAAAAAAAAGTTTTCATATTTTTTTGTTAGATGACAACATTCTACCTAGTGGAGAATTCCTTAATTTCGTTAAATTTCTTCAATTTCATTCATGATATTAAGTATTTCGATAGAATTAATACTGTAGGATAATATATGTAGATTTATATGGCAACACTGTTAGCTATCCGCATCTATCAAAGTCAACTTGACAGCAGTTATTCGCGGGAAGGAAAAATTGAAATTGGGAGCTGACAAATACGATTCCACATCATGGAGGTTATTCATTGACCCTTCTAAAATAAGTCTTAAGGGTGTATTGTTGCACAATGGTAATATATATGCCTCAGTGCCCGTTGCTCCCTCCGTGCATCTCAAAGAAACATATGAAAATCTTCAGCTATTACCAAATAAAATAAAGTATGACGAATATAGTTGGCAGCTATGTGGAGACCTCAAAATAATATGCATGCTGTTGGGTCAGCAGTCCGGATTCACAAAGTATCCGTATTTCTTGTGTGAGTGGGACAGTCAAGCACGAAATCTACATTACATGAAGAAAGAATGGCCAGCCAGAGACCAACTTGTGCCTGGACACAAAAATGTGCAGCGTGATGCATTAGTTGACCCAAAATTAGTTCTTTTGCCTCCCCTTCACATCAAATTAGGACTAATGAAACAATTTGTCAAGGCTTTAAATAAAGAAGGTGACTGCTAAATACCTGTGCGAAAAATTTTCTGCACTTTCTGAAGCGAAACTGAAGGAAGGAATTTTCGTAGGTCCTCAAATTCGAACCTTAAAATTCGACAGTTTGTTCCAGAATACGATGACCCAGGATGAATCTGATGCATGGAGTTCTTTCGTAGAGGTCATAGATGGTTTTCTCGGAAACAACAAGTCTCCAGACTACAAATAAATTGTAGCCAAAATGGTTGAAAATTATAAAAAACTGGGATGCAATATGAGCGTTAAACTCCATTTTCTCGATTCCCACGTGGAGTATTTTCCTGAAAACCTTGGGGCTGTCAGCGAGGAACAAGGAGAGAGGTTTCACCAGGACATAAAGGAGATAGAAAGACGTTATCAAGAAAGATGGGATGTTAGAATGATGGCGGACTACTGCTGGACATTGAAGAAGGATTCACGGGCTAAACTACACAAAAAGAAAACAACAAAACGTAGTTTTCAAGGAAAAACGGAAAGCTTTTATTTAAAAAAACCAATGCTTGTGTAATGTACACACTACAACTCTTGTTTTGCAATGCATCTTTCGATATGTATGATTATTTTAATAAATATTTTCTCTGTACTTATTGTCGTTTATATGAAAATTTACAAAATCACTTTACACACTTTTCTTGAAAATCTGACGTGCTGCAAAAAAACTAAGCATAGATTCGTGATCAGCATACCCTAATTACTATAATACACCTATCAGACCTGAAACACTTTTTCATTAAAAAAAAATGTAGGCCTGTGTATTCTATGGATGACGTAACACTAGAAATTGTATTTCATTGATGTCTCCGGCTCTGAGAAAAGTACATTAGAAAGTCATTTCTGAAAATAAATCTGCTGCATCACTTTGAGAAAACGGTCCTCAATTTCAAACAAGCAAACGAAACTAGATATATTTTTAGCCAACTAGTCGACCTTTCATTAACGGAATTCTGTAGATCGAATGCAATAACAAGACACACACTTACACACATGTTACAAGCGCACACTCATATAAAAACACTTCATGGTAGGGTTGGTTGTAAGAGATTGTCGCATGACAATAAACCCGCCCATTGCGTGTCACAAAGAGTAGAAACAAACAAACGTTTCAATAACATTATGCCAGCGCGTTAAAATATCACCAGTTTGAGTTTGATATCTATTTGTATTCGGTTTGAGTTTGAGTTTGATATTTTATTTTATTTTATTTTATTTCATTCTGGAACCAAACAGAACTACATACAATGCAATAAAAACGTATTTAAAAGTGACAAAAATCCATTAATGTGATTCCGAATATATGATGTATACAAAATGAACGCAATATAATTTTATATTGTTTCCGCTTGAGAATGGGGGGAATCAGGATGGGAAGTGAGGAAGAGACAAAATAGATAAAAAAATATGATGTATGTATATAAATATATTTATATTTAATTTTAGGTATGATATATAGGTATTATAATTATACTTGAGATAATATTATGTCCATGAACTAAATAAAATGAAATATAATATGTATAAATGTTTTGTGAACACATCTAGATAGACTCTAGTTTTTTTTAAATCGAATTCTTATAACAGGTTTTTGATGAGTGTTATATGTCCACGCTTAAAAAGTCTGTATTATATCTATGACACGTTCTGTATAGAAATGCATTTTGAGATGCGTTGGTTTCCACAACAGGGAGATGAAATAGTCGATGCGATCGAACAGGGCGAGGAGGAACATAACATTCAATGCGCTCCAAAATCGCGTTCGCATGAATGGAATTATTTACCAACCCATGCAAGTCTACGGCATCGATCAAGACTCTTTGGCTCTCCAATGACATTAACTTGTGGGCTTTTAAGGATTCCTCATAGGAGCTGGGCTTAGTGAAAGAAGTGAAATTTAATCGCTTCACAAATCTTTTTTGTATCGATTCGATCCGCGATATGTAAGTAAAATATTGGGGATTCCAGACCACTGATGCAAAAATTCTAACTGACTTCTTACATAGGACTTATAGAGGATTTTAAGCGTGTCAGTGGATTTGAATTTGGATATTAGTATTACATTACATTACATTTTCGTTGTGTTCAATTAACGGCTAAAGACCGCTCTTGGACGTGTCAAAATAATTGGGTTAGGTAGTAAGTTTCGTTACTACTCTTTACTGAACATACATAGGTAGTCAAGAATTAACTACTAGATTGTCAAACTATAAATATAAATAATCAAAATAGAAGCCTAATATGTGAAGTAGTTAGTAATTTGAAAAGATTATAGATTATAAATTATTCAAATTATCAGTGAAATGTTAAATATATAATCAAATTAAATCTACGTTATGTATTTTAAACTAAAAGTACAGATATAAGACCATATAAAATAATCAAACAATAAGGCTCTACTTTTTGAAGTAATTTAAATGGGCACAATATTTGAAAAATCATGGCCCTCAAATTCGGCCAGATTATAGAAAGGGTGGCCTATCAGCATCTCCTTGATGTTTTTTTTAATTTTATGTCCTCCAGCTGTTTAAATTTTGTAGGGAGTAGATTATAGAATTTAATGCTAAGGTACAAGTAGATTTTCTGTATTTTTGCCAGTCGTATTCGGGGTACGTATAAAAGGGAGCTACCGTGGGTATGATGCGAGTGAATGTCTGCATTAATTGGTGTTTCTGCTAGGGGCTGTCTAGCATACATTAAATACTGGTAGGTATATGAACGCCGAATACATAGTCATTACCCTTGCCTTTATGAAATATTCTTTGCATGAGGTCCTAGTCGTTACCTGATACATGCTGCGCAGTGCTCTCTTTTGCAAAAGAAACATTCTTTTACTGGTTGCAGCATTTCCCCAAAATAGTAGTCCATAAGTCATTAATGAATAAAATACGCAAAGTATACTGATTTGGCTGCCGCAAAACCACTAAGACTTCTGATTTTTTTAATAGAGTAGGTATATCGAGCTACATAGCTTCCTAGCTAATTATTGGATGTGCGCATTCCATTGTAATTTACTGTCAATTCTTAATCCTAGAAAATTTATATCTTCTGTGATGTCGATTTCAAAATAGTCGTGTAATTCATTTAAATAGTCAACATTGGCAGGTCTTAAGCGAAAAGGAATTATTTTTGATTCTGTAATATTTAGACGTAATTCATTAGAATTAAACCAAATCAAGAGTTGATCAATCGTATACCTAATTCTATTTATTAATGTATTCTTTCAGGCGATTACCGAAGCTCCTGTCGACGAATAGCGAAATATAATTTGAACCTCGAGTTAGACACCGGATTATTACAATAGGAAAAGGTGGCTTTTCTATTTGGAATGCGCCCACGGCTCTTCCTTTTCCTTTGTTTTACGTATGAACATCGTGTGCCTTCGTGCATGCAATGCGAGCGCTTGCCGCATTGCTGTAACATCGGCCGCTCCTTTTAATTACTACCGTAATTTCAAAGACCTATTTTTAAATTTAATTATGACCTACTCGCCCGCACTGAACGGCTGACGGGATTCTAGCCATTTTCATTTCGATTTTTTTGCATCCTTTTAACCGGCCGCCTCCGTTCTGAAGGCTATTTTCCTCCCGGCATTGCCACCTGATGTAATCTGCCTGCCATCACAGCATATTGTAATAAATGCGTTGGCGCGCTACACATTTGATAGGCGAAATTTTCACAATATTTCGTGGCTGCCGCTTACCCAAAACACTGCGGGGGCCATTTCATAAATAATGTAGTACACAATTTTTCGCTGGCTTCCGTAGGCATGTGTATCTCTTTAATATCCCCTCGATATAGTTTCCTTGCTTCTCAATGACGCCTAACGTTTCGGAAGCTTTGCTATCCTATCAGGCCCGGACTAACCAGGTCGGCTAGTCGGCGATCGCCGAGGACCCCCGATTCAAGGGGGGCCCAAAGGAGCCTCAAAAGGGACTTATTTCATAACTTGGGTAAAAATTTAATTATAGATGAAGTAACCAGGACTAGTAAAGAACTGGCCAAAAAGCCGTTAGTTTAGAATACTTCTTGATTTAAATTGTAAATAATTAATTTCGACCATATTTTCTTATGATTATAATGATTAATAGTTTAAAAAAAAACACTAAAATCACGCTTTTATAAATGCACGTAAAAACTAAAAAAACGACTATTGTATCAGAATAACGACATCTTATCTGTAAACGTATCTTTGCAAAACCATAATAAACTATGAAAAGATGGTACACATATCTATCGTTGTTACAAGACCTTTCTAACAAGTCCAAACACGGCTATGATACGATATTCCATCATGGAATGCCAGTGCTTATCTTCCGGCTTCATAATCAGACCTTGAAACCTAATCGTGGTCAAAGTTCATTCCAAGACTTTTCTAACAAGTCCCAACACACCTATGATACAATGTTCCATCATGAAGTTCCAGTTCATATCTTCCGACTCGATCATCAGACCAGTTCGACAGTACCATATTATTGTATTGTCATCAGAACTACATACAGCTGCCAATTGTCATGACGCTACGATCCTTGGAAGATGGTTAAATTAGTCACCTTAGATTCCATTAGGTACATAGTTACATACAGCCTCATACAGGTCGACCTAATAAAAGCGTGTTAAAAACATAGGTAATCGTAGTAAAAGCACAGTATACCACACAGTAATCTGGTATACTGTGGTAAAAACCAACTTTTTTCTTTACATATGCTTTGCTTACTAATTACCGTTTTCCATAATTAAATTTGTTTTATTGAGGTATTGCAGTAGGATTCAGATAGTGGCTTCAGCACAGGTTAAGTGGCCCAAATCTACAAATATTTCTCACCCTCATATTCATACAAAATGTTCTCGCCACAAGTCATTGATTACTATTTTATCTAGTGTACAGTACCAAGTTTAGATATGTGCTATACTTATGCCAGTATATGTACCATCCATATAAGCCAGTATATGTACTATACATATAATGGCTGCAGTATGAGAAATCAAGTTGCGTGCATATTTCTGTTTCCCATTTTTGCATGGGGCTACGATAATAATCTGCGTTTGCACTTGTCTATCATGAGACCGAATAATGTCAGAACAGCCTCCAGCATCACCACGTTCAAGGTCAAGCTCAAGGAGCACATAAACCTTAAAGCATAACATAACCAACCCTCCGCCTGCCCCCCTCCCCCCTCCTTCTCGCTTTCCTCTCCATTTTTCGTCTCGTCTTTTCCTCTGCGTCTTTATTTAATTTTAATATATTTTTTATTTTACCTGTTATCATTTTTTTCTAGTTTTCTGTTTAGTTTATCATTTAAATTTTACTTTCCCGGCCCACCAAGCAACGAGAAGGGAAAGTATTGTGAACGCGCTAATTTTTTTTCAAGATGAAGGCGGAAGTATCCATTTTAAGCCCCCTCGAGGCGTTTAAAACCATTTCCAGGTAGAAGTCTGTCTTTTGTCTAGGTGTTTTCCTCCACGACAACGCTCGATCCGATTGATCTGAAATTCGGCATGCTGGCGTCATTTGGTATTGGCATTGATTTTATAGTGTAATGTATTGGCAAGAGTTGAAAAGGTTGTGGTTAAAATAAACCAACCGGCGCCGTAGACATATTTCAATCTCGAATCTGGACTAAGAGACTTAAGACAATATATCTCATATAAAAGGTACATTAACGATATTTCAATTCCGCCATACATTTAAATCAAATATTAACACCATCTGTTGGCGCTTGACCCAACCCTGCCCTTATCCGAGAAACGAACCGCGCGCCCGAGGCGGTTGCAACTCAACCCAACTGGGTTCGTCCGCCGGCCAAAAGAGGGTGCTCTTTGATTTTATTTATGAAATTATTATTCAGATAAAAAAGTCTTTGGCTACTTGCCGGGCGAGGTTGGTGACACAACCATTTTTTTATTTTATGTAGCCAATGCAAAACTTGTAATATAAACTTAAGTTTCAGGTTAGCTGAACTTTTTTATTGAAAATGAAGTTTATTATTTTTACGAGTCCTTGGTGACCAGTAATGAAAATAATTTTCAATTTTCTAAAATACATATACCCCGCGGGGGGGGGGGAAACTGAGTTACAAAAAGCACGGGAGTTTGCCACGGGTAACAATATATATTTGTGTAACCATCTGTAACTTTTTTATAATCCTTTATAACCAGATGATAAAATCGCATTCGAAAAATTGTTTAAGTAGTAGTTCTAACGGATCAGAAATTATTTTTGAAAAACCGAAATTACGCCATAATTTTCCAAGATGGCGTCTTGGGCACATCATGAATATACGGGGACTTCTGATGTTTAAGGACGGTACACTTACCGCCATGACAAAGTTCTCGCTGTTATTCGCGAGGTAATTAGTCTCTCAGTGGCTCGTGCCAACAAGGGTTTGACAGTATCCTCCGAACCCCCAATACAGTTTGTGCGGGATGGCTCTAAAGGCAAAAAACATTTAACTACAAAACCTTTCTCAATAATCGAGAAAGCTACAGATTGGATTCTGGAGGTTGATTCGGTCTCTAAGCAGTATAAATTCCCTGAAAGTCTCGGATGCACAGCCCTCCGTCCAGATATAACTCTTTACTCTCTATCTCGGAAGGTGGCTCTTATTGTAGAATTAACTGTTCCATGGGAATCAAATATCCCAAAAGACCACGAGTACAAATTAAATAAATACCATGATCTTGCAAATGCCGTAACCCGGAACGGCTTCACTGTTCACCTTCACGCGGTGGAAGTTGGCGCTCGTGGCCTGCCAGCTAAATCTCTATTTCACCTCTTTAAAGATCTTGGCCTTTCCAGAAAAATAATCAACTCTTAGAAAAATTATCTAAAACTGCGATTTGCGCATCTCAAATTCTATGGCTTCGAAGGGGGAGTGAATGGGTGGTAAGGTGAACGCTCACATGTGGCAAGACAGCTGTCCTAAACCTACCACAGCCGGTTCGTAAGTCCGGAATCCACTGCTCACCCCCCAGAAGTGTAAAAAAAATAGTATTATGATGGGCCCGACTCCGGTCGGTGAATTCCATGGCAGCTCCGTTTGTATTTATTTATTGGAGCTTACTGATTATGTTTGCTTTTAAATTTCTCAGTCAATTATTGATGTTTTGTCTAAATAGTTAAGTTTCCCTCGACTACATGTAATTATTCAAATTCTCTAGTTTCATGGACACAACTTAGCTGACTCCGATAGTCTTAGGTAGGTGCCCCCCCCCCCTCACTATCATAATAATAATTTTATTTGTCTCAGAATACTACATAAATAATTATTCTGTGACTACACTACAAAGACTAATTGTTGGCACCACTTGAATGTAAGATATCGCTATAGCGATAAGTCCGCCATTTGTGCATAAATTGTCTTTTTTATAAAACCAGCGTAATATTCATTAAGTTATGTTTTTATAGCACAATAAAGTTATTCTATTCTACTTTCTTACACCAATGAAACCATAAATCGAAATTTGTGTTATTTATTATCCACCTACCAATTTTGAAAATAAATTATGTTGTTTGTTTAGGTATTTACCTACCTAGTTACTTAGGCAGATTTTTTATTCAAGAAATTTAACCTAATATTTTTTAACGTATGTAACGTTTATATATGTGAAACCTTTGATTATATAAAGTCAATGGTAAAATTAATTTAGAATACCTACATATTATTATATGTGATGTGGTATGTAATATGCACTGCAAGTATACGAACGTCCTACCCACATTATGTGTTAATGAAGCAAGTAGTCAACTAATAAAATATGTACCTTAATCCCTCAGGCCCCGATTGGCCGATATCGGCCACAACACGATTCAGCGTGACGGCCCCGTTTAATTTTTTTATTTTTTTTTATTTTATTATGTTTTAATATGTTAATAGATACAGTGGTTTGACAGTAATTAATGTTTTGGTGAAACAGTGTCGTATTTAAATTTTTTTACTAAGTTTTAATAAGTTTTTTTGGAACAGCAACTTGTCAATCGTCTGAGGGGCCGAGGTCTGAAGGGTTAAACCATTTCTCAAGGTATTCGTGGCCTCTTCATTGAAATTGCAGGTAATTAATTGATGGCGTCAATTAAGCACTTTGCAAAATGGATCTAAAGTAGCTACTTCCTGGAGTCCAATGAAGCAAAACTTATTGCACTTTTCGCAGTGCTCAAGTAGGGTACCTGCTCTGGTCGACCCGGGAGATTAGGTTGGATTTTATACTGAACAGCTTATTTTTGGGTAAGGAGAGAAAAACGTGGTGCTGACCTCATTACCTGAAAATACGCCGTTTAGTATAATATGCAACCTAATATCCCCGGTTGACTGGAGCTCCTATAAAAGCAATGTGAAAATTACACAAATAATGTAGGTATGGCCTAGCTACCAACCAAGGTGGTAATTTTGCTTTTTCAAATAATCAGCAGGCCCAGATAAGCTACAAAAGAAAATGAAATAAATCCTACCATATGGAACGCCTCACAAAAGTATGCTTATCTCGTGCAAATTTATTATTCCGCACTCCACACATCTGCAGAATAACATTTTTAATGCAGAACTCTCTTAACATTAGAGTAAATATATACCGTTTTCTATTTATTGAACATAATTTTTTTTAAATAAATATCTCAGAATTACCTACTTTATTTCTTAACGTTTTACCTACAAGTGGCAGCTATTGATGCCAGCGGCACAGCGGCACTGAACTGCCTCAATACGGCAGCTATCACTACTTAGTTTTCAAAGTAGGCATGCACTTCTCTGTTTTTGTTAAATTAAAATGTCTGCATTTTAATCATAGCTGGGTGCGAATATCTGTCATCCTTTGAAAGAAACTTAAGAGTGTGTTGTGTGTGTGTGTAAATAGATAAATGGAATAATATCTTTGATATTGGTTAGATATCAATATTTGTACAATGGTAGCCCTATACTAAGTCATTGTTAAATTTTCACCCATTTCAAATCGGTGTTTTGTTTATTTGCAGACGCGCAGCCGTGGAAGTAGAGGAAAGCGGGGTGTCCTCGGTGCAGAAGCCTCGCGATGAAGAAAGGATAGAATCCGACCCTTCGCTAGACAATCTCAAAGAGAACAGGTTAGCCTATAATTGCAATCGTCGCAGTGGGTATCGACGGCCGCTGAGAGTAAATATTACTCTTGCAGTTGCAGAATTCCAAGCCTGCGATCGGCCCAGGCCAGGTCCATCGACGGGGGCGGGGACAGCCCCTCGGGAAGCCCCCGCGCCCGGCGCCCGCCCAGGGAATCCCGGAGGGTGTCTCTCGCCCGCACGCCCGACTATATACAACTCAACCAATATAAACTGCTGCAACCCATCGGACAGGTACCGCATCCAATAAATGCTTTTTACACAATAAAACATTTCATTTTCATTATATATTTACATGCCTAATTTAAGAAAGTTACATAAATGCAGAATGCGCATTATTCGCACGATTTACAAAACTGATTTTTCACAGGGCTCTTACGGAATAGTTAAGCTGGCGTACAACGAAGAGGACGACACGCACTACGTACGTAAACAAATTTAGTTAACTAAATACTGAAGGAGCTGAGAGATAGCATTTATCACCTTTTATCACATATTATTATTAATTTAGGGGATCACATAAAGGGGAGTTGGAGGGATCGTATGTAGTGCCAGCGTCGGTAGACGCTCACGGCTATCAAGAGGCACAGAAAACACGCTATGATTCTCTTGTAGAGGCGCTCTTCTTTGTCCGCGGGCGTTTCCGCGGGGGCTCCCGTCCGAGGGCTCCGCGGAGGTCGCGCGACGTCGGCTCGGGGTTCGTCGCCCTCGGGTCGGAAGGCCACTTGGTGCAGCATGGTCCGCTCCTCGCTGGACGGCGGCTCGGCGGCGCGGTCGCTGAGCAGCGCGGCGATGGGCCCGCAGCGGGCGCAGGCCCAGCCCCGCGACTTGCGCGCGAGCGCGCGCCGCTCGGCCGGCGAGTAGTCGAGCGAGCCGATGGTGCCCTCGGCGGGCGACGGCATGAACGCGATGAGGGCCAGCAGCGCCGTGCGGATGGACCAGGACGGCCGCCACGACTCGGGGTGGTGGCCCGAGATGGACAGGCAGATCTTGCGGTGGGTCTCGAAGCGGCCGGTGGGCGTCAGCAGCACGATGTCGGGCGGCCGCATGGGGTACTCCGGCGGCAGGATGACGCGGCCGTGGTAGACGCCGCCCTCGAAGTCGCTGCCCTCGGGCCCGCCCACCGTGAAGTGCCACTCGAAAAGGTTGTCCTCGAGCGGCCGCGCGCAGTACTCCTCCGTCGCCTCCGCCAGCTCGATCGCCTCCCGCAGCAGCCGCTTCACTCCCGGACACTTTTCGTTGTACTTTCGACCGATGTTCTCCATTTTGACGACGCGAACGCACTGTATTTACATCGCTCGCGCTGATTATCTCACCCTCTTTATCATCTTTTCTAGTCGAATCGAGTGACGTGTACCTACCGAGGCGAACGAACGGCCGACACGGATGACATTTCGAACGTAGCGCTCGACGACGCGCGGAAAAGTCGACTTCGACTCGACTTACGCTGAGGCCATACCGCGCAGCTGCACGCCCCGAGGCGCACAGCGGTATATCCAAATTCTGGACTAAAAAAAAAATAAAAAAATAACGACATCTACTATAACGATATACTAGATGAAAAAAAAACAAAATTGCGAGAGCTTGCTACATCGATTATTTTTTTTTTAAAACTTCATAAATATAATTAAAATTCATAAAAATATATTTAACATAAAGCAAGTAGTTATTGTCCTATGTGTTTTCATTTACAAAAATGTATCTCACCTGTTTCAAAAAATTGACGAAATTAAGTCGTTTTACCATCATGACAATCAGTTTTATCTTAGTTACTTAGTAGACGTAAGAAATGATTTACGCCTTTTCCTTGGTATATATCTGGAAATAAAGCTCACAGAAAAATATTTATAATACAGGTAGTTGTGCTTTTTTTGCTACCTCAATTAACTGGTTGTTTAAATGAAACACCGGCTTAAGTTCACAATGTGATCGTATCTTACTCGATCACTTTCGGGAAAACTTCTAAATATCGAAGAACTCTGCTTGAAATGGAAACGGTTTCTTTTGTTATCGAGTTATTACTCTTTTCCGCGCTCTGAGCTCGGTGTTTTCGAAATCTAAAATAGCGACTCTAATTTGGACAAGGATTTTTAAAACTAAATTCCTATTATTTTCTACAACAAAAATATTCAAAATAGGCATGTTAGCATGTCTAATACTAAAAAAATATAGCATGTCTAAAATAAATCTCCTATCTTGACTTTTAAATAATTCATAAGCAAAAACCTTCAACACAAGATTGGTCATAGACAAACTACTGATTTGTAGCCCATAAATAAATTGGTGACTCTGAGAGTAAATGCGACTAGGTATTTCATTTATCTTTTATGCACGTGCATCCCCAAAGTTCCAGTATTAATTATTTATCTTTTATGCACGTGCATCCCCAAAGTTCCAGTATTAATTATTTATTCTATGATAAAATTTAGTTCCAAACATACCGTTTCGAGGTTTATAACTATCCTTCAAAAACAACTTAACTAACTCGGATATTCATTCGCGTAATCTGATCCCCTAGATCAGGGGTCTCCAAACTACGGCCCGCGTAGCTACTTTATCCGGCCCCCGCACGTTTGTGAAAACATGCCACGCGAGCGCGATGCGGTGCCACCAGGCACTCATCATTCGTCATCGAAACGACAAAATACAAAAATGACAAATACAAAAAGACAAATACAAAAACGAAAACATAATTGACTTTTATAAGTGCCTTCCTGAAGATTACCCTAACCTGAAGAGACTGGCTCGAGGACTACTATCAGTGTTCGGAACGACGTATTTGTGTGAAAAAACTTTCTCAAAAATGAAGTACCTACATCAAATCAGCTTACCGCACAAGGCTCTCTGATGAACATCTACAGTCTCTTTTAATAAAGAGTACTTCAAAATTCAACCCCAGTATTAAAGATATGATTGATCGACAACAGCTGCATGTGTCACATTAATAAACATTTATTTTTTTTACAAAATTGTTTTATTTTTCTCATTATTATACTAAACATTACTCAAGGAAAGTACCTACAGTATTTCGAGTTTACAATTTATTAAAAAAATATATGGAAAAAAAATGTTTGATTCTGGCCCGCCAATATTATTTGACAGGTCAATGTGGCCCGCCTGTAAAAAAGTTTGGAGACCCCTGCCCTAGATCAGATAGGGCCTTTAGCGCTCAAAAATTACCACTTCAAAACCTCTACTGAAAGCCGGCCAGTAGTAGTTTGGTCGCAGTCCACTGGCAGACAGCCGACCGTTTCCGGCGTGCTAAGAGAGCTGCCGTAAGCATATTGGCGCGCTATTCTCTCGCATACTGTTCAATTTATTGTTCTCTCTGTCACATGATTTACGAGCAAAGGGTATGGAGCTAACTTATTTGTATTTGAGGGCATATCTAGCTAATATATCGTTGTCGGTAGGTACCTATTCGTTTTAGTTATATTAAACCTGAGCAAAAATTTATCAATTAAAATAAAATTAAAGGTCTTTAAAGTTTACGCCTTTTTAACCTAGAAAAAATCCTGTGTGACTAAAATGGTAGACAATAAAAATAAAACAATTGATGTACAGATATATCTACTAATGATGTACATCGTAGTTTAATGATCATAAAAAAACATACTATTAAGCCATTTTAATCATTTTGAATTCCAATCCCTGAAACGCGCCGATAGGATAGAATTCGTTTTTTTTTAATTTTATTTTACTTATTCGTGCAGTGACTTCGCCCAAAGGATGTGCGAAGCAAGCGATGCACTTCGCGAGCGAGTGATATACCTAGCACTGCTCTTCGAGCCTAAATCGCCGCTGCGCCCGCTAGCGGGAAAGAATGGCGGTAATGCCCGCTCGGCAAGTTAGCCAAAGTTACCACAGTGATGTGTCAAAAATGTATGGGAAAGAGCCTAAGAGACATAGGCAACGGCACAATGCTGTCCGAGCGGAGCCAGCATAGATGATAATTTACAGAGATTTTTATTTCATAATCGCAATCCGTTAAGCTTCTACGCGGCACCGCGACGTAAAGTTGCGACTCCGCGAGTCGACCTAAATAAATATGCACGTTGCATAACTCTGAATGTCAAACGGGCGGTAAAGGCGATGAGAATGTGAATATTGTCCTAATAATAAAGACTTCGTCCCGTTTCTCAAATAAATAAAAAATAGTCTTTTTCACCGTTTTTTTTTAATTTTTTAATAAAATTATCCAATATAAAGAATAGATTTGAAAAAAAAAACGAAAGTATAAATAATAAAATAATAATCTTTACAACTTTTTTGCGAAACAGATAAGATGATGTTTATTGTAGATTTTATTACCCCACTAGATTGTATGGGTCCCATCAAACTTGCAGAAGGCAGATTTGCAGACGGCAATCTTGCAGACGGCATTCTTGCAGGCGGCAGTTTTGCAGAAGGCAATCTTGCAGAAGGCAGTTTTGCAAATGTCAAACTGACGTTTCGAGGGTCGGCATTTTTGCAGACGGCATTTTTGCAGAAAATGAAGTTAGAAGCAAAACATCGTATTTAAAATTTAGTGTTACCAGAGTAGAAATCGACAAAAGCCGCGATTTCATATGTCAGGGTAAGGAAACCAGTCCACTTCTTTGAGTGTCCTCTCCATCGCGGATCTCAACAATCAACTTTCGATTTTAGGGAAAGAAAAACCTAACCTAACCTAACCTAACAGAAAAACTTAAAACTTTTTTTTAATGTTTAGTTTGATGTACTGAATCATCAACTACAAGGATGCCGGTAATTAATGTCACTTCGATTTTAGGGAAAGAAAAACCTAACCTAACCTAACCTAACAGAAAAACTTAAAACATTTTTTTGTTTAGTTTGATGTACTGAATCATCCACTACAAGGATGCCGGTAATTAAATGTGGAGAGGTAAAAATATTCACCACTTTAATTTACCCTGACATGATAATTTGCTACTTCTTTTTCTAAATTTAAAATTAATAACATATGACCGCTTTACTGCTTTATTTTTGGTTTGTAAAATAATATAAAATTATTTTATTCATGTAATCATGTCCTAATGCGCCATTCTCAAACGTTGCTAACTTCGGGTTTGTATGCAAGTTTGCTTTCTGCAAGAATGCCGTCTGCAAAAATGCCGCCTGCAAGGTTGCCGCCTGCAAGGTTGCCGCCTGCAAGGTTGCCTCCTGCAAATCTGCCCTCAACAGATTTGGAACTGTCAAAAGTGACATTTGTGCAAGACTGCCGCATGCAAAACTGGCGCCCCCCGATTGTATCTCTTCTGAGGTGGCTGTATTAAAAACATAGTGACTCATTTTTTATTTTATCTTCTTTCATTTGTTATCTCGCTTATTAATTCTTCAAAAATAAAAGTTAGATTAGTAACTATAATTAAATTATTTAATATAATAATATTATTTCGTTTTAGATATAGTCAAGTACTTAAATGTATCTATTGTCAAATATCAAATAGATAGATACAAAAAATATCCTACATCAGCATGTGAGTCACCATTTCGCACGGACTTCTACTTTTCGTCATGAGCCACTTGATACAATGTAATGTATTTTTTGAGATTCAATCTGCTGATCGAACTCTGTTTTTTAGCCTCCGCCAAGGAAAAGCAGAAGGAATTATAGACGCGGTGCCCGAAACGCGTAATGGCTCTGTCCAAATCTAGTTTTCACTCGTTGCTGGACCTGCTTATTTTTATTCGAGTGTCATGCGAGTGGTTTAGCGAAGAATGGCGAGAACTGATCCATCAGCCGTGAGGCCTGGGATGCTAGAGTTCTACCCGGGGTAGTCTTCCACATGAGGAGGCTAATGAATAGGAGCTGAATCACGAGTTGTACCAACCCTTAAACACGGTGGATCTTATTTATTTATTTATTTATTTATTTATTTATTTCATAACAAATCAACATTACAGTTTCTATCAATCCGTTGATATGCAATATACACATAAATATAAAAAAATAATAGAATTCTTACAAGTACATACATAACATGTTTAAATAAGCGTTAAATACAAATACCGGCATTAAGAATAGAAAAACTTACAAACTTACAGTACATAAGAGTGAAAACAGTTTATATTATTCTGCCATAAACAAGTAGCGCAATGCCCACACCTTGAAGAGATGCGGGCTCGCTGTAAAAATATCAAAGTCTGGCGCTGTCGAACATAGCGCATTTATATGCCGCAAAGCTCGTGTAAGCAGACTCCATCGACTTATTCGAGTGTCATGCGAGTGGTTTAGCGAAGAATGGCGGTCAGCGCTTCAAAGGAAATGCGTAATAATATTTCGAACGTACCTATAATTGCCTCACATAAAATACGTCAAATACCCTGAACAGCTCGTCGGAGTTTTTATTTATAACGCGAACTATCGTCTTTTGGGCTTTAACCGTCCTACCTATGCCAATGTACCTACGTGATACGTCCGCTATATTATCGCCCGCACGCAACCAAACGTACCCGTAGGTACTTTCAAATAAAAAAAACAAGAAACCGCCAAAATTACGTAATAAAGTACGTAATACGTCAAATTGTTCCTATGATTCTAAATACAAAAAAGGGCCATTAAATATTTTATATATTTACATTAATTGTGTAAAAAAGTTTTCCGGTATAGGTATTGTAAACAAGTATTGTTATTAGGAAATCAAATGAAAAAAAACAACGGTTTTTTATCTACTTTTTGAATAATAACCCAAAGGTAGGGCGGTTAATTAGCGGATCAGGTGCACTTTGGCCGCACCACCCCAACCAATTTGTCCGTACGAGATAAGTAACTTGACTAAGAACAATATACTGAACGTAGGGTTTTCTGAATATCCATATAAATTTTGAGTAGATCTTGTGCTTTGTTTTACCTACGTGTAGGGTTAGCAGGTTGTTATATAATCAGTTTTTACTTTTTTAAACTCATTTGTAGCCATATGGTAAACATTGTCTTAACTGGTTGAAGCGAGTATTATGGCCGTATGATCGGCGTATGTCACGATCCCCCCCCCCTCCTCCCCCCACCCAGTACCTATGTATCTAGTTCGCATAATTCGCTTATATAGATTAGGAATAGAGTAGGTCCTAGAGTGCTACCTTTCTGAACACCATAACTACTAGAGCAGTTTTCACAGAGTGCGTCACCGACCCGAAGTGGTCGCGTTCTCCTGGAAAGAGCTGCGAAACCACTTATGTTCTCTGTCTTTTATGCCTACCTATCTTTAATAATTTGCTAATTAAAATATTACGAGAAATAGTATCAAATGAAATGCCTTCGCAAGATCGAAGAATATAGCGAGACACTCTCTGTCGTCTAAGTGGTTTGTAATGCATTCCGCAATGATTAATTTGGCATCGTGGGTTCCCTTATTTCTCCTAAATTGAACCGATCGTCCGATAACAATATGTTTTTTTTTCTAAATGAGAACAGAGCTGATCGTTTACGAGCTTTTCTAACATTTTTGATAGCGCATAAAATACCGAAATAGGCCTGTAGTCGTTAGGATCGCACTCATCGGCCGATTTAAATATCGGGTAATATTTGCGGATTTAAACGCGTTTGGCTTTCTATATTATTATTATTATATTATACACTTGCGTGTATATCACATGCTCTTGTTTTCAAACTTGTGACTGTTTTGCACTAAGAAAAATGTCCAGTTTGTTTTTAAAGCTATTGACAGAGATAGCACGGAGCACTTCCTCTGGAAACGCATTTCAAACATCCACTACACGATTTGTCCAAAAATATTTCCTGGGGTTCGATGCTGCAATTGTCTTATTTAGCTTCAACGAGTGTCGACGCAGTAGCTTATTGGTGTTCAGGGTATACATGCTCTCGAGGTTGGGCACACTGTAATAACCGTGAAGCATTTTGTAGCTTTCTATTAAGTCTCCTCGTTGCCTACGTTCCTCTAATGTTGTCAGGCGAAGTTCTTTCAGTCGTAATTCGTATTGTTCGTTCCTCGGCTTTGTTGCTCTTCTCTGAACTCTTTCCAGGTGCTCTATATCCTTCCGAAAGTAAGGATTCCATACCTGGTAGGAGTATTCGAGGAGCGGGCGAAAGTAGGTTTTATAGAGCTCGAGGAGAAGTTCACTGGTGATAGTGGAAAAAGCTTTTCTTATCAAATATAGAAGTGAGTTTGCTCTCTTATATTTATACGTCTCATATATTTGTACGTTTCTCAGGCGATGAAAATTCTTTCGAAGAAGAAGCTGATGAGGCGCGCCGGGCTGTTCGGGCGCCTGCCGCCTCGCCGCGGGGCTTCCGGCGCGAGCCCTCGGCCCGAGGACGCGGACGCGGAGAGCGACCCGCTGAGGAGGGTGTACCGGGAGATCGCCGTCCTCAAGAAGCTCGACCACCCCAACGTCGTCAAGTTGGTGGAGGTAAGCGGTCGGGCGCGCGCCGTCGCACTCGATGTGCCTGGCCCCCCGCGCCCCCACTGACGATGCGCTCTCGCAGGTGCTGGACGACCCGCAGGAGGACCAGCTGTACCTGGCCTTCGAGCTGGTGGAGGGCGGGCCGGCGCTGGAGGCGGCCGCCGACGCGCCGCTGCCGCTGGCCACGGCGCGCCGCTACTTCCGCGACGCGCTGCTGGCCGTGGAGTACCTGCACTACCAGCGCATCGTGCACCGCGACATCAAGCCCGCCAACCTGCTGGTGGCGTCCGACGGGCGCGTGCTGCTGGGCGACCTGGGCGGCGCCGGCGAGCTGCGCGCCGGCGGCGGCGCCGAGGCGGCCGTCGGCGCCGCCGGCACCCCCGCCTTCAGGGCGCCCGAGGTAACGCCCCGCCCCGCCGATCTTCCCTACGCGCGGCCCCGACTTCGCGCACGGCCAATTATACGTCGCCCGTTCGCGAGTGGGAAAACCGTCATCTCTCTATGTATTTGCGCCAGAAAACAAAACGAAAGACATCGCGTATCAACGAGCACTGCATTAAAATACATTCCATTCGATTTGAAACAAATTCGCTTTGTATCATTGGCTGAATCTGAAAAAAATAAAGAAAAGAAATCAACGGAGAGTCAAACAAAATCGTACTGTTTACACGCTTTTCTCTTCCAATCCGAACACAACGAGCGCGACGAATCCACAAATGGCATAAATATGATGAAACTGCTCTGTTGGTGAGACAAAATATAAACAATGATATTGGAATCACGACCGATACTTTGAATTTGTAATAATGATGAACGAAGAATTTAAACAACGCAAATGTCAAACAACTGTCAATGAAAATTACCTTTACAGTTGAAAATTACCTAAGTTAATTTGTTCGTTTGGCAGCAGCCAAACGAACAAATTCGTGGCGAGACGAAGTTCGCCGGGTTCCGCTAGTAATGGAATAAAACTAACAATAGCTGTTTACTCCTTTAATTTAAAATATGTTATATTACACTAAAGCTATTCACTACATAACAATAAAAAAAAATCACTGTCACAATTTTGGCATTTAAAATATGGACCAGACCCAGGAATGCATTTGATATGAGCACATTGTCGCCAATCGTGGCATTAAATTCAATCTTCGTCTGAAAAGCTGTCTGAAAAGCCTCTACACAAATAAGGCAGAAGTATTCTTCGTCTTCAGTCTCATTATCACAAGATTTCTTAGAAGACAACATTGGTTTTCTCATCGTCTTTTCCTTCTTTTTTGCATTTTCGTCGAAACGGATCTTTTATTAGGAAGCGGTCTCACAACCTTTTCTTATCCAGCCTCTTTTAGGTGATCTTTCGAAATATTAGCACGTTCAGTTTTCCTTCTGTAAGTCCTCATTCTAATAAAAATATAAGGAACATGTAAATAAGCTAAAGAAAAAGGCGGTGTCAATTGAACCATGCTCAAGTGACACCATTTGTTTTGGCTCGACCCCCAATTATTTTATGTTTTTACGATTTATCTTAAATATGTCAAATATAACACATTCTTGACATTGTAATTGCTTAATACATTTATTGTGTAATAAAAATAAACTTACTCTGTAGCCGTACCAGCAAGGTATTTTGCATAAGACTAAAGAAATGTCAATGAAATATGAAATGAACTATCGTCGATTTCTCAGCACCAAAACTACCTGTCGAAATTCTAGACGTCCGAATCAGTTTGAACACATTTCGTGCGGTGTTAGATGTATCTGCTTTATCTCCGGTGGGTAGTTTTAATGCGGAAAAGTGACAACCGTACATTTCAAATACCGACCGCTCCTACTGCTCTGTCACGTTCGTATGAACTAATTTCCGATTTTAGTTCGAAAGAAATGCAATCGAGCCCATTACGTACGTTCCCGAACGACAGGAGCGTAAAGTAGCGATCTTCAGTAATGAATTTTAGCGGTTTTCATTGGAAGGTTTCAGAAGGCACGGCGGATCCCCGAGCCGCGGACGTGTGGTCTCTGGGAGCGACGCTGTTCTCGCTGGTGCACGGCTGCGTGCCCTTCTGGGGGGCGTCGGTGGGCGAAGTGGCGGCGCGCGTGCGGGGGACGCCGCTCGCGCTGCCCCCCGACTCGCCGGCGCCCCCCGCCCTGCGCCATCTGCTGCACAGGATGCTGCACAAGGACCCGCAGCAGAGGGCCGACGTCCGCGAGGTCAAGGTAACCGCCGACCGCTCCCCTCTTCTGTGTCTCCGAATGCGAGCTAACGGCCGCCTGCGCACGTTTCAGAGCCACCCGTGGGTGACCAACAACGGCGAAGAGGCCCTGCCCAGCACCGAGGACAACTGTCGCCTCGTGGAAGTCACCGAAGAAGACATGGAGAGGGTGGTCACCAGCATCCCCAATCTGGCCACGCTCATTCTCATCAAGACTATGCTCAAAAAGCACAGCTTTCAGGTACCTATACCTTCTCTTAAATCTACCCTCTCATTATCTCATTGACATTACAGAAAATGGAAATTAGAGTATCACAGAATCTTGGTGAAAAAGTGGTGCCAGCATCATGGTGGGGACAGGTACCAGCATCCCGGTATCAGCCCGGTTCCAACATCAGGTACCGGCATTCTGGTGTCAGTTCGGTGCCAGCATCCTGGACCCGCTCTAGTATCAGAACCCCGATGGAAAACTGGTGTCAGCGTCATGGTGAGAAAAGGTACTGGCTTCCTAGTGTCAGAATCTTGCTTTGAACCTCGTGCCAGAATCCTGGAGCCGGCCTGGAACCAGCATCCTGATGCCAGCATCCTGGTGTTAACCTGGTGCCAGCATCCTGGAGCCGGCCTAGTAGCAGCATCCCGGAGCCAAACTAGTGCCGGCATCCTGGTGTAACACCAGTTCCCTAGTGATAGGCTATTGCCAGTATCCCCGGTGTCAGCATGATACCGCCATACTGTTATCTGCCTTTTGCAAACAGCCTGATGGCTAACTGGTACCTCCATCGTGGTGTCAGGCCGGTGCCGGCATCCTGGTGTCAGCATGATACCGGAATCTGCTGGTGACTCCCGACAACCCCCCCCCCCCCTCTGTAAACGCCCGAAATTGACCGTTTACATTTATATCCCATTTTGTATAAAGGAAACCGACGATTGTCGGTAAGTTGTAACCGATCGGTTCGATCCACCGGTATCGGTTACCTATTGAAACACAAAATGTATTGTACATTGAGCAAACCGATAGTTTTACGGAAACCGATACCGACAGGTATCGGTCGCTTTTAAAAAATGGGCCTTTTTGAGATTTATTGAACTCAATCATCCAAACAGAATGTCATATTAAATACTAAGCTAACAGAAAAGAATAAATTATAATTAATCGCCTGGAATTTAAGCCGACGGGTGTCGGCGGCAGGCATCTGAATTTGGTGCCATTCAAGCACTGCAAAGCATGCGCCATCGAATTCCACCTCGATGGTAAGTGCACAAGAACGGACCTTTGAAAAGTCGAGTCGGTAACGCATCGTTACCGACTCGAAGGAAATCCGAGTAGAATCGCCAATGAACGTTTTAAATTTTCAGAACCCATTCTCGAGGACCCGCGAGAACAGCCGCGAGGGCAGCGCGGCGGAGAGGGCGTCGGCCTCGTCGGCCCGCAGCCTGCGCCCGCCCCACCCCGCCCTCGGCCACAGCGGCCGCTCCGCATCCGCACCTAGCAACTACATGACCGTTCATAGGTTAGTCTATTCGCTACACGGATATAATATGTAGAAAGAGAGAGTACGGTCAGTCCGCCGGGATAACTTTTAAAACAACATTACTGTATTTCACAATAGCAATTCGGTTGCATTTCACAATAACGCCACATTTCCATATCTTCTTCTTCTTCATTATCAGCGCGCATTCGCCCACTGTTGGGCATACGCCTCTCCAATCACTTTCCCTCCGGATCGGTTAGTTTGGTTTGGCAGCCTGATCGTACCCAGAGATTCTTAGCACCCCCTGCCCCGCCGTTACGGTAACCGCTGCCGTGGCTCGGGCTAGTGGGGCTGCTGGGGAGTGGGGGCCGTGGTAAGGTTGTACTGTTCAGCATCATGATTGGAGGTATTTAGCCCGATACCCGCCACGTCGGCCACTCGTCTTGACGAGCTCCACACTTTCAGGAAAATATTCCCATTTCCTAGGCTTGTGGCAACCTGGTCGGGTTACTTAACCGCCGAATTGCACTATATTCACTAAATTTATTATTTAATTATCATTTATTGTTAAGATTTTTTTTTTCAAAATATATGTTGACGTTTAGAATTTAAATTTCGAATTTTTAGAAAATTCCATATAATTTATAGAAAATATATTTTAACTTGCCCCTCGACGAAGGATTAGAATTACATATTTAATAGTTAAATTCATTCGGAAATCGGGTGAAAATTTGGGCCAATCTGGAATAAGTGCTCTTAATTCCACAAAAAAAGGACATCTCCCGAAATAGGAAGTGAAAAGTTATATGTGGACGGAGGCCTGTACATCTGAGACTTTCATGAAAATGAAACAGACTGGAAGACAAGAAGGCCCATAATTAGCCCCCCCTTTTAATTTTCACTTTTGCCAATTCTTACCAAAATTCTTGAAAAAATAACCCTCACCAGACTGATTCCTTTATAGAAAATAACATTCTGTCCACGATACGATTCGGTTTTCAATTAAAAACCACACCAAAATGCCATCACTATTCTTATAAAAGAATGCAAGGCTGGGCCTCAATAACGCCAAATAAACGGTCTGATTTTCTGCGATCTCTCTGAGTCTCTTAAGAGCGTTGTCCCAAATTTAGGCACTCGGGTTTTAGGTATTTACCGCTCGACGCGCGAGGTGAGTGCGCCTGCGTGGGTTTTTCCTCACGTAAGGGACACAGTTGCGACGTTACGGCGACTAAACGATCTTGATCTGTAGCTATGGCCTACCTATATTTTTAGTTAATAAGTAAATAACTAAAGTTTACGAAGAAAATAAAAAGACTGTCCAAAATAGATTAATTATGTATTTTAATTAAATTTATACAAATATGGATGATGCAATATTATTATATTCACATAAAACTATATAGGTACTAATAAAAAGCAACTCTTTTTAGTTGTTTATTTGTATAAGTACCGACTTAATTGAACTGTTATAAAACTATTTGTCTAAGGGGCATTGATCGACTTTTTCTTGGATCTATAATTTCTGGGAGAAGACAATCAAAATAAAATTTTGATAACCGGGGAGACATCTTTTGTTCCCAGAAAATATCATCTCTGAAAACTTTGACGACTTTCATATTAAATTCACAGCCAGTCCACACCGCAAACAAACATTTATTCTTATTAGCGATGTGGAGTTGTCCTTGAATTTGATAAAACCAATCATGCTTTGTGTTCATGACCACATCGTTGCCAGATAATTAAGAATTAGATTATTAAGAATTAGAATTTGGTTTTCTTTTGCAAATTTTTGAAAAATTTGATGCAGTTAGGATACATCTACGTAATTCAAGCCACAGTGCACTTTCTGCTTGAAGTATTGTTTCGCGCTCAATTTCATGGCGCTTTGTGGTTTGTTTTTGTAGACTCTCCAAAAAACTAGATTTGGCCTGTTCGTAATCTTCAGAATTCAAATCAGGTTTCTGACATGAATTGCCATAATCGATATTTGTCGGAGGTTTAGGCGCAAAGTTAATTTTGCGACAACATATCTTGCCCCTTCTACTTTCATTGTAAGCGAATTTCTTTTGTTCTAGACGTTTCAGCGTTTTTCCTGGGCTTTTGTTGCACACTGATTTGTAAAGGCAGGTTTGAGGTTTTCCTGTATTAAAACAGACAACAGCCGCATGACATCGAACAGAATATGAGTCTTTCAGCGAGAAATTTATACGCTTTCCACCTACAGTCTTGGCAACAACACTGTTGAACTGCTCTGCACGATTTGTAGTAAAACAGTGAAGCAAGCTTCTTGAATGAAAAGCCAACTGGGACGCATTTCGCTGCAGTCTCAACATGAGTGTTCTTGCAGCAATAGTATCATTTGTTTCTTTTCTTCGTTCTTCAGTACAGTAATATAAATTGCAATCGGAATGGTCTCCAAAGATGTGTTTGGGGCTGTTAAAAATGTCTTTTTGTAATGAAATAATTTTGCTGGATTCCGATGTAGACTTGGTCTTCCAATGCCGTACTGCAGCCCGCACAGCTGTTCTTAATCTTACTAATCGTTCAGGCGTCAGTAATTTGCGTTCATTCAAAGGAATTGTGGTGTCTGTTTTCAGGAACAAATTTTTTCCGTTGTAGTTGCGGAGAAGATGGTTAGAGCATTCAATTTTTTGAATAGGCACGGCAGGATACGGTCTGCTCTCTAATATATGTTTATACGTGCTGGCATCACCATCTGCAATCAGCGTATTGTAAACCAACTTCCGTTTCTCTACGGAAGATTTGAATCCCTCAACTAACATATTTGGTTCCATACTTGACGAAGACCCGGCGTGGTTCTTTGTACATTTGTGGGCAGTGGGTTCAATCTGTTTCTTGTTGGCCCGGGAGCAAATGCCGCAGTATTTGTTTCTCACACCTATGTACAAAACTTTTCCTGTATGATAGCCAACGATGGCCGCAACACCCGATAAAGCATTGTACTGGTTTTTATAAGAGCGTTTACTCCAACAGCAGTCTGCTTCCACAGGAATCTTTGGAAAAGTGCCAGTATCTCCTCGCAATCGGGCTAATTTAATCTCTTCATTGGCCGCTGCAAGCATGCTCTCTTCAGCTGCAGTTTTCCACATCTCAGCAACCTTGTCATGATGTTTACTATGATTTCTGAATGTCATAATAGGCAAGTCCATTGATGCAGTAATCTCATTTAAACTCGTTCGCCCAATACCTGTTAATATGGCCCCTGAGACAGCTCCTTCGTTTACGTTTAACGTAGTGTTTGCCTTCTCTTCATCGCAACTTTTTAATTCGAACTTGCTATGACACATATCACATTTAAAGTAAAAAGTTGACTGAAGTCCCCTTTGAATTTCTTTAACGATTTTCAGGTTATGTAATGAACAACCAAACCGATTATTATGTTCTGCATTTTTTTTTAAGCCGTTCAAGAAATACTGAAAATCTACCACGCGTCTTCCTTCGATAGTTATAGATTCCGGTTCTGTTTTTGTAACCTAAAAAAAGATTAAATTAACGGATTTTTTCCACGTTTCATTATAATTGAAAAGTAAAAAAGAAATTAGTTTTTACCTCAACGTAACTAATCGTTAAATTATCCCCAATGTTGTCAATCAAATCACCGTTCATAACTTCAGTCCTACAAATTAAATGATCGATATAATGAAATTTACAATGAAATATATAATGAAATTACCTATAACAATTTTCTACTCACGATGTTTGATTATTTAGGTTATTTGCACTAGGTGTTTCTCTGGATGAATACAAATTAAGGTTTCTTTCTTCAATTAAATCGATATCCATGTTTTCAATCCTACAAATAAAATTGCTGACATTAGAGAAAATAAAACAAAATAAAAGTTCACTTAGTAGATTAAAAACAACTACAATTTGCAACGTACGATATATTAGTAGGAGGCGATGCAGAAGTTCCAGTTGAGGCTGCATTGGGGGTTTTAGTATTTATTAAAGATTCTCTTAATTTTGATCTGAAAAAAAACAAAAGACGATTATTAAGAAAATTAGGGAATCCGCAGAATAAAAAAATAACAATATTTCATTCCGGTGTACCTACCTCTTATATTTCAACAAGTTATTAATAGTAATGCATTCTAAACAAGTAAAAAGTTAAAAGAACTAAAACCTACTAACATATTTTCGGGGTTTTCAGTACATATTTTCGAAATGTACTCATTGAGTACATTTCGAAATCAGTACATATTTTCGAAAGGTACTCATGTACCAAACACGATACTTGCACGATAATACCAAACACGATATAAATCTTTTTTTTTTGTAGCAGTTTGTGCGGTATATGTTGCCATTATGTATGTTTTTTAAATTATGTGATTCGTTAATAATCTATATATTTCAATTGTTTGTTTAAAAACTTGTATTAGCTAAACCAATTTCAATAGATCTTGTAATGCCTCAGAAGTAAGTGTTATCATTATTACGTAACTATTAATTAATGATTGACAGTAAGTGAATAATTACCTAATTAGGGTACACAAAGAAATTACGAATTGATCGTTAGTGATGGTATAAATAATAATGATTTGGACATCGCGGTTATTTTATACTATCACTAATGACCATTTTGTAATTTCTCTGAGTACTCTAATTAAGTAATTATTGACTTACTGCCAAACATTAATTAAATAGTTACTGTAAATAGTTACGTAAAAATGGTAACCCCAACTTCTGAGATATTACAAGATCTATTGAAATTGGTTTAGCTAATGCAAGTTTTTAAACTGCAATATATAGATTATTAACGAATCACATATTAAAAAAATATGTAATCCAGGGAGCATTAGTATAATGATAAATTAAGGTAATTTAATAACTAGGTGTCTACATTCAAAATCTACTATTGTTAGTTTTTAAGTAATTATTTGTCTTATTACGTAGTTTTACTTATTGATAATATCAAACTTATTGATAATGTTTGAGATCATTTAATGTCTCGAATCTCACATTTCCTCGATTGTCAAAATACGACTAGAAGTTTTGGAGATATGAGGGAACAGATTAAAATACATACTTACATCCTACTAATATTATAAACGCGAAAGTTTGTATGTATGTATGGATGTTTGTTACTCTTTCACGCAAAAACTACTGAATGGATTTTGATGAAACTTTACAATAACATAGCTTACACATCAGAATAACACATAGGCTATAATTTATAAAAATATAGTGTGAATTATCTAAAATATACCGATAACTGTCAAGTAAGTAGGAAAAAAATCTAAGAAATTGACATTCGAAATTTAAATTCTATCCTACTATCCTACTAATATTATAAACGCGAAAGTTTGTATGTATGTATGGATGTTTGTTACTCTTTCACGCAAAAACTACTGAATGGATTTTGATGAAACTTTTCAATAATATAGTTTACACATCAGAATAATACATAGGCTATAATTTATAAAGATATAGCGTGAATTATCTAAAATATAACGATAACTGTCAAGTAAGTAGGAAAAAAATCTAAGAAATTGACATTCGAAATTTAAATTCTATCCTACTAATATTATAAACGCGAAAGTTTGTATGTATGTATGGATGTTTGTTACTCTTTCACGCAAAAACTACTGAATGGATTTTGATGAAACTTTACAATAACATAGCTTACACATCAGAATAACACATAGGCTATAATTTATAAAGATATAGCGTGAATTATCTAAAATATAACGATAACTGTCAAGTAAGTAGGAAAAAAATCTAAGAAATTGACATTCGAAATTTAAATTCTATCCTACTAATATTATAAACGCGAAAGTTTGTATGTATGTATGGATGTTTGTTACTCTTTCACGCAAAAACTACTGAATGGATTTTGATGAAACTTTACAATAACATAGCTTACACATCAGAATAACACATAGGCTATAATTTATAAAAATATAGTGTGAATTATCTAAAATATACCGATAACTGTCAAGTAAGTAGGAAAAAAATCTAAGAAATTGACATTCGAAATTTAAATTCTATCCTACTATCCTACTAATATTATAAACGCGAAAGTTTGTATGTATGTATGGATGTTTGTTACTCTTTCACGCAAAAACTACTGAATGGATTTTGATGAAACTTTTCAATAATATAGTTTACACATCAGAATAATACATAGGCTATAATTTATAAAGATATAGCGTGAATTATCTAAAATATAACGATAACTGTCAAGTAAGTAGGAAAAAAATCTAAGAAATTGACATTCGAAATTTAAATTCTATCCTACTAATATTATAAACGCGAAAGTTTGTATGTATGTATGGATGTTTCACGCAAAAACTACTAAATGGATTTTGATGAAACTTTTCGATAATATAGCTTACACATCAGAATAACACATAGTCTATAATTTATAAAGATATATGGTTTTCTATCATCATTATCACAATTTTCCATCACCGCGCGGGTGAAACCGCTGGGCGCAGCTAGTACATACATATATACATACCTACATGCTTACATAGGCTGCTAAAATCATAACCCTCCTTTTGACTTTTCCGTAGTCGGGTAAAAATAAACTGTTACGGTTGATGGGTGATCGCTAGTGGATTTGTCATTTACTTGACTACGAGTATTATGTTGGTACAAAAACAATAACTTACATTGACACCATGTTAAAAAATAAATAGGTACTTACGCAGCTTCTCTTGCCTTCTGCAAATTATTAATCATGTTACGGTTTCGTGACATCACGGATTTCTTTGATCCATAATAATATTTCCTTTCTTTTCTACCCATGTTCTGTAAGTAGAATAATAACACGTTTGTAGAAAAAAAATACCTATAAGTTAAATACAGCTATTTATAAACTTAGTCCACTATTAATCAAAATATTGCTTACATGAATAGCCTCGTTCAGATTCACAAATAAAATACAAAATACTTCGGTATCACAATTATTTAGTCACACTATAATTTACGTAAATATCACGCGCGGCACTTGCGCGGCGGCGGAAGATCAACCGACATAGACCCTGCGTCGACGAGCGCCAGAGAGCGAATGATTATAGGCCGTTCGAGGCACACGATTTTATACTTATTTTGAAAAATTATTATCATAAAAGAAGACGGATTTTTTTTCTTTTTTACATATTTATAGTACAATCTTTTTTCTTACGTATAAAATTATTTATGTTGTCAAATTACTTCTATATTATGAGATATAACGTATTTTCTTTTAGTCAATTTCTAGATTTTTGACTTTCTTAGACGTGATAAAAATACAAGTTTATGATGTTAAAATCGAACTTTTCTTAATACGTTTTAAATTTCAGGATATGTTCCTTCAAATTAATATTTCTTACCTTCTTACCTAGTAATAATAATTGGTGTAATTTTACTTCAAAATTGAGTCTTCGCGCGTCATCCAGAAATCGCGCTTTCGAAATCCGCTGTTTACTAAGTCAATTATCTAATTTTATATTAATTATTCAATAGAGGTAAAATAAATATATATGGTGATTAAGATGACTGAAGTCAAAAGAAGCTAAACCGAATAATTATGTGACCAAAATCACTTCAAAAACTACTAAATTCTTGATTTACGCATGAAAAATGCTAACACGCTCTTAAAAGATTGTGTTGAACGTTCAATTTTCTTTTACTAATGGGATATTCAACACCTTATTGAATATTTAAATTCATGTTGAAATTCAACACCATAGAATCAGAAATAAGGGGAGATATCCCTTATAGAATCGTGTTTGCAAGGCAAGTTACACACGTTTGGAAAAGCAAGAAAGCACTTCGACGAGTTGCCAAAGGTGTTCCTCAGAGATCGATAGTTACCTTTTCCTCTTTCTCCTTTCTATCAATATTGCATGAGATTCATGGATGATGAAATAATTTTACATGCGACAAAAACAAAGTTGCACTTACAAGAATTATTTAACGAATCCGTTTTGATAGGCTTGCTACATAGATCCAAGTTATCACTGCATATTTGCAAATCTATAGCCATGCGCTTCTCTCTGCGGATGACCCAATGAAATAGATGTTTATTTTGGGACAAATCACTTATAAAATAACATTTCCACTATATTTATAGGATTAAATAGCGTCCAAAACCGTTCTCTGATCACTTTTTTGTGAATTTAGTGAAGTGTGCAGTGCCATTTTCATCATTAGTAAAATTATAAATGTTTGCGAATGTCGTCACTAAATCCATTTATGTTGCTTAATTTCATTCTGTGATAACGTATCGCCTGATGTTTGGGAGAATGGCAGCAAATTCTGCCCGAATTCTTCTCCTTACGCCTCTTCTTCTTCAAAAGGGCAGTGCCCAGTTTATAGTCTTTCCAAAAACTTCTTGCGCTCCACTTTTTATGAAATAGACATTATTCTCCTTCCTGTACAGTGTGTCTGTGACAGTCATTTTTTCAAGAAGTGAATCTATATGTACCTACATCAAACTTGTGTTTTTTTTTAATGGTTTTTTATTTTACATTTTTGTTTACAGGAGATTAGTCTACATGAAAAATAAATTAATAGTTTAAAGAAAACACTAAAAACACGCTTTTGGGCTATGATACGATATTCACATACACACAGCTATGATACGATATTCCATCATGGAATGCCAGTGCCTATCTTCCGGCTTCATCATCAGACCTTGAAACCTAATCGTGGTCAAAGTTCATTCCAAGACTTTTCTAACAAGTCCAAACACAGCTATGATACGATGTTCCATCATGAAGTTCCAGTTCATATGTTCCGACTCCATCATCAGATCAGTTCGACAGTACCATATTATTGTATTGTCATAAGAACTACATACAGCTGCTAATTTTCATGACGCTACGATCCTTGGAAGATGGTTAAATTAGTTACCTTAGATTCCATTCCATAGTTAGTTACATACAGGTCGACCTAATAAAAGCGTGTTAATTAGTTAAAATCGTCAAGAAACTTTTTTGATATAAGTCTTTGTTACCGAGAACAAATATATAAGTACTAAACTTATATTTGAGTTGGAACAAAAAAAGTTGTAAATATTTATCAACTCACTTTTTATCTGGAATATTCTCCCATAATATAAAAACTCTTATAAAAAATAAAAAAGCACTTTTTATCACCTTTGATGTATAGAATTACTGCTTGAAGAAAATGCCTGACTCTCCCGGACACTATGTATACCGAAATATTTGCATACCGGCCATTCTGGAATATTTTGTACCATGTTGGAAAATTTTAACATTTTCATAAACATGAATTTTCCCCAATAGGTATTTTTTTACTATGCAAGTCTAAGTTGTATACTTACTTTAATTATCAGAAGGGTCAAAAGAAAACCCTCTGTAAATAGTAGTACCCCGGTCAATAAAAGACTGTCATATTACTATCCTCTGATACTATAAATACAATATATAGGAATAGATAAATCCATATACTAATACGATTAAATATATATTATCCTACCTAATTAGACATAATTACCCTATGATTCACATCAATAAATGCAGACTGAATTCAATATAGACAACCATTCATCAAATCAATAAATCATCTAAAATCCAAGGAAAAAAAACATCAGACATAAAAAATCAGTCACACAACAATCAACATAAAATATCTATACTAATATTATAGAGGTAAAGTTTGTGACGTTGTAGGAAGTAATATCTGGATCTACTGAACCGATTTTGAAAATTCTTTTACCAATAGAAAGCCACGTTATTTGTGAGTGTCATAGGCTATATATTAATCCGAAAAATTAAGACTTCGTGGTAGTCGGATTTGCAAAGTCGGAGAAAAACGGTCGAACGAAAACGTTTCTAACTACGAGATAACTATTTCTAACTATGCCTTAACGATGAGAGATATATGATTAAGTTCTAGAGAAAAGTTGTAGTACTTGGTAATGCCTACAAAAAAGTCAGCGGCAGCATATGTCTAAATTTTATATTTAAGTCACAAAAAGTCGTTTTTTATATTAAAAAAATATTTTTAATCGTTAGGTTGTTTATTGGTTATATTATCAACAATTATTAATTCATATCAAAATAAGTAAATTTATCTCAAGTGTTTAAAACAAAAGACTTTTCCCTTTTACTGCATATAATTTCCCTTTTACTACATAAATGGTTAATGCAGTCCCTTTTACTACATAAATGGTTACATAAATAGCAGCGTTCGGTAGTATCAAACTTGGCGGAATATACTAACTTTATCCTAATGAGCATGGACGGGCGAAAACAAGTGGACGCTATCTACACAGACTTCGCTAAGGCATTCGATCGGGTTGATCACCCGATTCTTCTTTATAAATTAAGGAGGCTGGGAGTGCACGGAGACCTTTTTAGGTGGATTTCCTCTTATATCACAAACCGGCACCAAGCTGTAGCAGTTGGTGGTTTCAGGTCTAACTTCGCGACAGTCCCTTCTGGAGTTCCGCAGGGCTCTCATTTAGGTCCTTTACTGTTTAACGCTTATATATTTGACATTGGCTTATGCTTCACCAGAGGACGTTATATATTATACGCGGATGATCTCAAAGTTTATGCTCAAGTGGATAGCATGGCTGATTGCCTCCATATTCCGACAGATATTGACCGACTCTTCGAATATTGCGTGAAAAATAAGCTCACTTTAAATGCTACCAAATGTAATAGCATTATATTCAGTCGCAAATAGCATTATTTCTTGCCTGGACTATCGTGAGCACTTGGGACTTGGAACCTACGAGAGCAGGCTGAACTATTTCAGTATGTGTTCACTGGAAGACCGCCGCACAGCGGCTGATATGATATTATTGCATAAAATAATTCATAACAAAATTGATAGCCCTCATTTGGTAAATAAACTGTCGTTGTTAGTTCCACCACGAAGGGTTCGCTCTCCTCGTACGTTCGAAATCCCTCGTGTGAATACTAGTTACGCCCAAAACTCTGTTATGCACCGCTTGATGACCACATATAATAGACGATTCGAAGATATCGACATTTTTTACCTGAATCAACCTAAATTCAACGAAGCTGTCCTTAGCTCACTAGGCGTCTAGGAAGTGATTACACAGTGAATATAATTTGAATATCTATATCCTATCCTACATATATCCCATCCCTCTCCTTTCCTATCCTTACAATAGTTCAATTGCAATTTAATTTAATTACATTTAGTGCAATGCAATTTTTGATCTACCGTATAAGAAAATAATGTAGGAAACAATTAATCGGCCAGCGAAACTGTGTATTAGAATCATTAGTAATAATTAATGAAGCGCTGTATGTTTCCCGAAATAAATAAATAAATAAATAAAATAAATAAAGAGATAATACGCTCACAAATAAGACACTCACAAGAAGACACTCACAAATAACGGTATTATAGTCAAATTGGCATGCAAATACATACATACATATGCAGTAAAAATATAACCCTTCTTTTGGCAGTCAGGAAATAAATCATAACACTCAGTACTAACCGAACCACACTCATAATTTCATCACAAGTAAAAAGTTTTACCGCCCAACAAAGTGGGCATGGGTCAGCTAGTATAACATTTAACAGATCCTAAAAAAACAACAGAATAAAAAAACAAAGAATAACAACAAGAATAGAAATAAAGTACCTACCTTTCAGGATCAGCTTTCTCTGTGGACACACACATAAAATAGACAAACATTTACATATAAACATATAACCCTTTGCTCTTATGATAACATTCATTTCATAATTCGTTCAATCATACTCAATAATATAAACGTCTGGCGTGGCTAAACAAGCACATTGCTGGGCATGATGATAGCGACGCTGCACGGCAGTGTCTTAAACCGTCGCAAGGAGTCACGGACAGAGTCGAACCTCAAACGTCCCTAGACTCCACATCTGCCCGCAGTTTGTCACCCGACCGGTCTCCACCACCTGCGCCAATCATATCTTTCCCTCCTCTAAAATTCCCTTCACTTGTTATCCCTAAATTTCCTAACTGAGCTGCACTTTATTTTGTGAATGAAACATTCAACTGACCTATTTGCTAACACAATTTTACAAATCTAGTCGTTCCTGTCTAGAGTTCAATTTCGGTTGTAGATATATTTAACATCTGGTGATTTTTTCCTCGTGGAATACTATTTGAGGTGTTTTTAGTGTCAAATATTTGTGTATCTGTGTGTAGTTACTACTGAGGTGTAAATAAATAAATAAATCTTTTTTGTTAATTGTATAAATTAGTGTTGAAGGATTTAAGGAAGGGGATTTCTCCCAGGGAGGGGGGGGGGGGGGGAGGAGTGCAGCCACCTTTTTTAACCAGCCCCTCGCTGCTCCAGTGATGATGATGAATGATGATGATGCTGTTTATTAGGTTTTGGCCTTAGCCTCAGGGCAGGGGCGGACCGCGCGTTTGTGGGGCCCTGGGCTAATATTACTTGGGGGCCTGCCTAATTAATCAACCAATTGCCATTTTGCCAAAAAACTGTTTTCAATAATGATATCTAGGTCCATACTACGTATTACACAATATATAAAAAAAGAGGACAATACAATATTTTATTACATTTTCGCCGTGTCCAATTGATGGCTAAAGACCGCTCTTGGAGGTGTCAAAATAATTGGGTTATGTAGTAAGTTTCTTTACTACTTTTTACTGAACATACATAGGTAGTCAAGAATTAACTACTAGATTGTCAAACTATAAATATAAATAATCAAAATAGAAGCCTAATATTTGAAGTAGTTAGTAATTCGAAAAGATACATAGTAAAATTATTTATTGTAATATTCAAATTGTCAGTAAAATGTTAAATAATCAAATTAAATCTACGTTATGCATTTTAAACTAAAAGTACAGATATAAGGCCATATAAAATAATCAGACAATAAGGCTCTACTTTTTTAAGTAATTTAAATGGGCACAATATTAGAAAAATCATGGCCCTCAAATTCGGCCAGATTATAGAAAGGGTGGCCTATCAGCATCTCCTTGATGTTTTTATGACAGACACACAAACACAACTGACACAAACATACATTTTACTTTTCACTAAAATAGACAAAACAACATTCATACTAATTGTAATAATATCTAAATTAGTAGCTTAATTAAGCAAGTAGTAATATTATTTGTAAAGCTAGTTAACCCGTTGAGTATGATACGACCAAATCTGGTTCTGAAACAATTATCCGTTGAGTATGATACGACCAGATCTGGTTCCGCGTTTTTTTCACTTCTTTGACGTTCTCATATTTATTCATAATTATCTAATTGTTTTACAAAATGATATTTCAATATTCTATATTCGAAATTTCAATGCAATCATTGTGCAGTTGTTCTTTTTATGATTGGTGTAGTAGTTTCGTAGTTATAGTACTTTAAGGTCGATGTCGCCGAAAATCCTGCAAAAGAGACAGATGCATCCATGAAAATACCCATTTACTCCAAGGGTTAATATAAGTAAAATTTAAACAAACATTCATTACTAGTTACCCATTGATTAGGCACTAGCCTCTGTAGGAACTCAACTGCTCAACTCAACTGCAAACTCAACATAGACGTTATTTCTATGAATAAAGATTTAAAAAAAAAGGTATTGCAAAGGAATTTGTCGCTAGCGGTCCGCCCCATCCACCGAGAAATTGATACATGAAGCTTGTTCGCTGCGAATGACTGAGAAAATATACTGAAAACAAGCCCCCCGGAATAGGTGCGAGAATTTGATCTCAGGGTGGCCAACCTTTTGATAGGATTTTTGAAAATTTGAGATTTGGTTTTTTAATTCACAATATTGTCCATTATTTTCAATTGAGGCTGGGGCCCTTTATATCCACGGGGCCCTGGGCTGCAGCCCAAAAAGCCCTTATATAGATCCGCTCCTGCCTCAGGGACACGGTGATAAATTGATGATTTATCCTTTAATTTGCAGGCAAGCATCGTTCGACGCGGTTCTCCCGTCCGTGACGGAGGGCAGCACGGCGGAGGCCGGCCGCAGCCAGGCCCCCGCAGAAACCGCCTCGGCCCAGGATGCCCGCAGCCTCGGCCGGGACCTCATCCAGCCCCCTTCGCCCGTGGACATTCAGTGCAAACTGCCGTCTCTGAAAAGCGATCGGTGATACGCGAGAAACTCTTCCTCGTCAATTACAATTTAAAACCATTTTTCCAATTGACTTTTTAAGGCGACCTCGCTTGCCTTCGTTAACCTATTTGTAAATAAAAATTTTATTACCTATATAACTCTGTATTTGGCAGCCGAATAGCGAGACTCCAACAGAATGATCCGAGAGATATTAAGCCCTCTAGCAGAAATTATATTGCACGATTCGAGCTAACTACGTTCACTTATAGTCTCAAAAAAGCGAAAGCATCATTGAATCGGATACTTGGGTTGTCGACTACAACGGGCGAGCCCGTCACCTCAGAAAGTTTAAACGATTAGTCGTTCTATCTCCCTGGAGTGAACGTAGAAGACTTAGGACAAAACAGTCCACCATCTAGCTACGTCACAAGCCCGTAAGAGGCCAACGCCTTAACCGCAAGATAGCCAGGAATGTTAACTGGCGGGCCGACACTCGCGCCCTTACTTCCAATTGTGACCAGATTACTCCGGTCTCTCGATTGGTTCCGAGTTCGAGGTCGCTTGCGCGGTCCTCTCCCTTACGAAGCGGTGAAACGGTGTATACCGAATCTATCGCGGACCACAGCGTCCTTTGCCCGGCTGTTCACCCGGGATCGGATGGCCGATGGTCGTTTCAAGAGCAGTCGCCGTAAGGTCCGCAACCACCCCCGCTCTATAGGAAACAGTACTGCTTCCAGACTCCCCCGACTGTTAGTCAGAGCTAATGGGCCCTTGCTTAGTTGGCCACGAAGACCCATTCTGTTTCAGGGTCAGTCACACTCACGGGTCAACACCCATCCGATGGCCTCCACGCATGGGGTGCGAGCCTGGGTAGGACACTGGGTCAACCAGTCTCCCCTGGGAATCAATCCTCTGGCGCTCCTGGACGGTCTGCGCACCGAGCGGCGCAAGCCAATCGATTGTGCTCTCTGACTAACAATCGGGGGAGTCTGGGAACTGTATTGTTTCCTATAGAGCGGGGGTAGTTGTCTACCTTACGGCGACTGCTCTTGAAATGACCATTGGCCATCCGATCCCGGTTCAGAGTCGGGCAAAGGACGCCTTGGTCCGCGACAGATTCGGTGCACTCCGTTTCACCGCTTCGTAAGGGAGAGGACCGCGCAAGCGACCTCGAACTCGGAACCAATCGAGAGACCGGAGAAATCTGGTCACAATTGGAAGTGAGGGCGCGAGTATCTCGAGCCCGCCGGGTTTATTCCTGGCTCACTCGCGGTAAGGCGTTGGACTCTCACGGGTTGTGACGTAGCTGGACGTAGAATTGTACTGTCCAAAGTCTTCTACGTTCACTGCAGGGCGACAGAACGACTAATCGTTAAAACGTCCTGTGGTGACGGGCTCGCCCGTTGTAGTCGACACCGCAAGATGTTAGTCAGAGTGCACAGTCGATTGGCTTACGCCGCACGGTGCGCAGACCGTCCAGGAGCGCCAAAAGTTTGATTCCCAGGGGAAACCGACCAAGGCCAGAGTCCTACCCAGGCTCGCACTTCATGCGTGGAGGCCGTCGGATGGGTGATGACCCGTGAGTGTGACCAACCCTGAACAGAATGGGTCTTCGTGGCCAACTCGGCAAGGGCCCATTAACTCCCCATGGAATCGGATAAAAAAAAACTGATATTTATCCGCAGAGGTAAAAGCGGAAGTTTAGCAAAAAGTCTTTATTCCGACAAATGAAGTTCCGTTTAATGAGGCTCCGTCTCATACTCGTGCTATAAAGTTCGGCGCTTCCATTTCTTTTGCAAAACACTTTTTTTTGCTCGTTTGTCCGCCATTATCAATTGTAATTTAGTACTGTGAAAGGTCGAGCGGTGACTGCACCATTTTATTGTCAGTGTGTCTATTCATAATAGAAAATCTTTACTAATTCAGAAAATTTAAAAATAGTCTGGAATTTAGCCTAATGGCTATCCTTTTGATTATGATCTAGTCACCGGTCGCCAACAAATGATTTGCTGGTCCTCAATGAATTGTGAAAGCTACTGATAACAAACAAAGAGTAGAATCGATTGGGCAACCTAACCTAACCTACTCAAAAGTCTGAGTGTAAATTAGGTATTTGAAAATGCATATGTCTAATTATGAAAATTTGGTTTCATGGATCATTTTGTACCTACTTAATTCATACATCAATACATATCACCGTAGCTTGAAAACATTTTGCGCACAATAGAATTGCACTCAAATCACTGGTTATGCTACCTTTGAGCTTATCGTACTTTAAAAGCACAGCATTAGGCACCCTATTATTATATAACAATTTTATTAATTAATGAAGTCATGGGTATTAATCTTAAGGCTTTTTAATAAGTTCCTCTCCAATGATTATTCATTGGAGAGGAACAAACATGTTAACGAGTGGCTTAACTCTCGATAAGTTGCTTGCCCATTTGTATTCCACAGGAAACAACGAAATTTGGTCCAAATTATTTTCAATAGCCTAGTCCTCTATTTTTTAATTATTACCATAGAATACTTTCTATATTTCTTTATAATATATTGAAATTTCAATATTTATATTTCCAGAGACCAGGCACATACAAAACCGAGGGGGGGGGGAGGAACTGTGATTTCTCATTAAAAATTTAGTATCCCAAATCATTCAACATATTTTTTAACACAAAAAATAGTAGTATGAAATAAATTAATAGTTTAAAAAAAACACTAAAAACATGCTTTTAATGGTCTTCCACGACTATGATACGATATTCCATCATGGAATGCCAGTGCCTATCTTCCGGCTTCATCATCAGACCTTGAAACCTAATCGTGGTCAAAGTTCATTACAAGACTTTTCTTAACAAGTCCAAACACAGCTATGATACGATGTTCCATTAGAAGTTCCAGTTCATATCTTCAGACTCCATCATCAGATCAGTTCGACAGTATCATATTATTGTATTGTCATCAGAACTACATACAGCTGCCAATTTTCATGACGCTACGATCCTTGGAAGATGGTTAAATTAGTTACCTTAGATTCCATTACATAGTTACATACAGGTCGACCTAATAAAAGCGTGTTAAAAAACCACCCCCGCCAGTACAAGGCTGGACCCCCTCCCCTCATAAAGATAAATCCTGGCTGCCTGCCCACCAGACTAGTCATTTTAGAAAAGTAACCAAAATACGAGAGTTTGCATTCTTGTAATCGTCCCTAGTCAATTTTGCTGAAAGCAGAGGTTGATTCTCGAAGACTGTTTAATTGAAAATTGTAAAGTAGCTCAAAATCTCAATGGACTATATTGTGCGTACGTAGAATTAATTATTGACAATCGATTTAACATCTTGCAGCTAATAAATTTGTATTACTATGGAATCGCAAAGCCAGCTTCCACTTTCTCAGATTATATCCTTAAAAGTTTATTACTATTTGACCTATTTTAATATTTTTCGATTATTAAACAAAGGAAATTGATTCCAGTAATTGTTATAGCTTCTATTTGGAATTTATCGAGGTTTATGATCTTTCATGTATTTACCATGTTTCTAATGTAAATAATGTGATATTCATTCGAATAAACGGGACCATTATAATTTGACTGTTTTATTCCTAAGACTGTTTTTTTTACAGATTTGCATCTACTATGAATAATTCCCTAGTGAAGAATCTGCGTGACAAATTATTGTGAAGACATACTCACTTTCTAAAATGTTTATCGGGTTTCCTAGTTTTTTAAAATAATTACAAAAGTACAAAATTATCACAATTTTTTATTTCTTTTTAAACCATTTTGCACATTTTCTCTTCACGCTTCTTTATATAACAAAGAAGTATGCATTCAGTTTGCCAGTGATTAAATTATGCAGAGATTTACAAGAGCAAACATATTGACAAACGACAAATCAGTTAAACGGGTGACAGAAATAATCCTAACCTTATCCTAGACTTAATTAGTAGATGCTAACGTCTGGAAGGGCCCGAGCCGCCCTGCCAGCCCCCTCGGTGGCCGCCCCGGTGCCCCGGCGGACCTCCTCGACCTCGCCCGGCAACTGAAATACCACACAAAAACTTTTACATTTCGCATTAATTGTGAAGAAAACAAAATACAAAATAAAAAGGTAAGCACGGCCGATTCGGCTTTGCTAACCTCCTCAATTTATCGACGCTTTGACGCATCGAGCTCAGATTTGGAAGTTCAGGGTGTCAGTTTTGTGAGTGCCGCCTACTGTAGATTATGACAAATGTCAGTGTGTAGGCCCGCCCTGTAGCCCCGTGGAGACCTCGAGAAAGCATTTCTTTTTTAAATAATGCTAAATGTAATATATTGCCTCGCTTCCTCAAAATGGGTAGGCTGTCGGTGACATATTAAACATTGCCTCGTTTCGCCGAACCGGCACAGACTCGGTCGGGATGACGCCTATCTGAAAAAGTCACAATGTGGCCCCGAATGCTCGCTTGTAGGTCAGAAAACACATGTAAATATTAAGGTTATAGGGTGGGAGGAGATTTTTTCTAGGGTATAAGGCATTGCGTTTCCCTAGCAATATGAGGTTTTCATAGAGAATAGGTAGGTAGATTCCGGAAAGACCTTGCAGATGCGTTAACCCTTCGAGTAGCGGCATAATTTCATGGCAGACCGTGGCAATTTATTGGAATTTTTTGCAATATCGCCGCGCTCGATACAAAGTACTATAACTATGGAACTACTATAGCAATCATTAAAGGAATAACTATGCAATGATCACATTAAAATTTCAATGCGAATATAGAATAGAATATTGAAATCTCATTTTGTAAAACAATTAGATAATTATGAATAAATATTCGAAAGTCGAAAAAGTGAAAAAACTGGCCATTTCTAACTTGTACTTGTCTTATGGAAAAATACGGAACCCTATTTAGAAATTGTAAATACTATCGTGATCTTTATTAGATTCTCTATCAAAGGTAATATTTCGTTTAGCTTATTTACATACAAAAATATTTAGATATTAGCTCATAAATGCCAATAAAATTTTTGATAATTTCTTGAAAAAAAATGCTGTTTGACAATGAAGTTTTACCAGAAGTATCCACGAAATGGTGCATGAAATTATTCTAGCTCTCGTCTATGTATCTATGGCAATAATGAGATATTTGGTATATGGAGTTTAGGATGAATTAGAAAATAATATTACTGTGCGCTCCGGGAGCAAGCCGCTAATATTGGTCGTTACGTAGTCAACGGTGTTCTGATGTGCAACCAAATTTAGTCATTACGTAGCCGAAGGGTTAATTGGTTTTTGGGTAAATTGCAGGCTGATATTGGGATTTATAGATTTTTTAAATTCTGCGAAAATTGGAGAATTTGGAAAAGCCAGAAAAATCAGCTTGAATGTCAGTATCTACCCAAAAACCACGAAAGAAAAATATGACAACTAAATGTAATAAAACATAGTATTGCAGCATGGAAAATTTAATATTTCAATGTAATAACGTAAAGAAAGTGTTTGTGGGTGAGAAAGGTTTGTGGAAAAATATAAATTCAGAGCCAAATGGCCAATCGATGGGCGTGAGTGAATATGAGTTTCGATATTTCTTAACCCACCTGCCTACTCAGTGGCAGGGGAACAAGAGTCCTTACCAGGCTCACACTTCTACATAGATGCTGACCCGTAAAATGGGCCGACCCGAGAAGAGGCGGGTCATAGCCCAGACGGGAGGTCTCAACTTTCGAGGTATCAACTACAACGAGCAAACCTGTCACCCCAGGAGGTCCGTTCTTTCAACCTGAAGTAAAGTTAGAGACTTAGGGACAACACAGTCCAGTGTCTAGTTAGGCCAACTCGCCGGTAAGAAGTCAACACCTTACGCGAGGCACTGGAAGGAGATTAAGAGGCGAAAGCTACCATAGGCAGATGCGGAGGCGTAATACTCATAATGGAGGACTGTACAGCAATATTCATATAGTAGTCGAAAAGAAATCCGTGGCCATTTCTTCCAGGATTCGGATTTTGGCCTCAAACAAAACCTTTTTGAATAGAATGGTTTTTGTCACAGGGCTTCCTCTTTGCATTTGAGAAATGCTGCCTTGCGCTTGTCATTTAGCTTCGCTATGCTCCTTATGAGTTTTTAAGCATAGAGCGATAAGCGCGCAAGAAGTTATGGCAGAGGGCCATATCTCCGGCTTTAGCTACGCGACAAAGTAGCTGCTTTTGCCTTGAAGTCATGCTTGCTTGGAGTATTGTCTTGAATTACTGCTAGAAAGCCTGACCCAGTACGACTAGAAGTGGGGTTACCGTTTCAAAACAGACAGCGTACACGTGTCTTTTACCGATGACACTTTTATCACCCGGATCCCCAAGCAGCTTTCCCTGCTATTACAAAAAGTGGAGCTGTTCAGCGACTGGTCAGGTTGTATAAGAGTGAAGCCCTCCAAATGTTTTTGCCTTGGAATCGCCCGCATAGACACAAAATGTACATCCTATGACCCCAAATTGGTCTATAATTACTCTAATATCTTCTTATAAGACCCAAATAACCATTTCAAATTCCTTGGTTAGAAAATCAACCATCAAAAAGACCTCTCTGACGATCATGTTATAGAGCATAGATTCTCAACGTGGGCGATAACGGCCTCTTGTGGGCGTTTGAGAATTTCAGGGGGGCAGTAAAAGACCCAGAGAAAAGTAAAAAATATTTATTGGGGAAATAGCTGTTTCAGATTCGCGACAGATGGTAAGTAAAGAAAAATGGGGGCTCTACAAAACAACAATATTCTTAAAGTGGGTGGTTGGCAAAATAACTTTGAGAAGCTATGTTATAAAGCATTTCAATAGTTGCCTGGCAAAAATAGATGGCTTGCAAATTTCTGGTCCTCAAAAGGCTTGGATCTATGACAATTATCTAACTTGTCATTTGTTATGGCCCTTTTTTATTTACCACCAAAACCCAACTGTCTCGTCTGAATGCGCTGGTGACATCTATTCTGAAATCCTGGTTGTCCTAAGCCTTAAAACGCACTATGCGGCTGGCCGCGATGCGGCTGGCCGCGATGCGGCGTATATTATACGGTCTGCCGCAAAGGCCAGCCGCTAATGCATTTTAGGCCTGCTGACCGCCGCAATCGTCAGCTTTATATTTCTGCTTTAATCAACTTTTTATTTCTGTCTGATAATCAGAGCATTTGCTATCCCATATAGCGACGCGTTCTTTGATTTCTAAAATGAACTTTTCTGAATCAAACTCCATGACACGCGCCCTGCGTACAGTCTAGCGACTGACTGTAGCGGGAAGGGGCATTCATAAAAAAAAAGCACTTCAGATTTGATCTTTTAAATGCTAAATCAAATAGGAAATAGCCTCGGACACCTGAAAGTAGCAATATTTCAAGACAAAATTTTCAAATTTAAATACAATGTGTGGAAAAATATTTGTTCTGGAAAACTTAACCTAATGCCAAATAGGTCTTTATAAAGCTTTTAAAAACACTAACTTACCTACCGTCATATAGGTGCTTAGAAAAACTGGCAACCAATCGTCATATAAATATTTTATATGCAAACTTTAAATGCCTATATCTCCGTTATTTATTGAGGCCGAAGAAAGATTATTGCAAGTTCGGAATCAGCGTGGTGGATATAGTTGGGTGACGTTAAAATATCGGCTATGTGGAATTAACGCCGATAACACATTAACCCGTTGAGTATGATACGACCAAATCTGGTTCTGAAACAATTATCCGTTGAGTATGATATGACCAGATCTGGTTCCGCGTTTTTTTCACTTCTTTGACGTTCTCATATTTATTCATAATTATCTAATTGTTTTACAAAATTATATTTCAATATTCTATATTCGAAATTTCAATGCAATCATTGTGCAGTTGTTCTTTTTATGATTGGTGTAGTAGTTTCGTAGTTATAGTACTTTAAGATCGATGTCGCCGAAAATCCTGCAAAAGAGACAGATGCATCCATGAAAATACCCATTTACTCCAAGGGTTAATACAATCGAATTTAGTGTATTTTCATTTTATAAAATAGACTATGTACCAAAACTGCATAAATTGCCAAAAGTTGGAGCCATTCCAACCATTGTACTTTCTATTCTGTGAAATTCGACCTCATAGAAAGGGTGTTCTCAGCGCTCTGTTCCACATATTCTACGGAGTAGATCATAGGAGAGACAAGACCAGAAAGCGCCTAATTTTGGTATTATTGCACTACAGGAACCTCTTCTAGATTGTTGATTTTTACTGTCACCTGACTATATTCAACACGCTGATTTCGTGTACGCTGATCTGCAAAAATATTTATTCGGTCTCAATAAATAAGCGAGATATAGGCATTCAAAGAAACGTCAAACCCATACATTTCAATAGGTACGGTGTAGGTTATTTTTTTTTTAATAATCTTAAAAACAGTTAAAAAAACTTTTTTGTATATAAATTTGTTTTTTTTTCCTCGAAAATTTACGCGTCCGAAGCAGTTTGCTTTCAAATTTAGCATTACTATGATGGAATCGGTATTATTGCAGTATAGGAACCTCTTCTCAATTGTTGATTTTTTAACGTCACCAATAAATAAAATACAAACGGAGCTAAAATACGAACGGAGACTTATTCACCACGCTGATTCCGAATCTGCAATAATCTTTGTTCGGTCTCAATAAATAAGCGAGATATAGGCATTCAAAAAAGCGCCTTTTGAATGCCTATATCTCGCTTATTTATTGAGACTGAATAAAGATTATTGCAGATTCGGAATCAGCGTTTCGAATTTAGTCGGGTGACGTTTAAAAATCAACAATCCAAGAGAATACTGCAGTTATATCATTTTTCTTTCACATTTAGCATTACAATGATCGAATCTAGTAGTATTTATTTATTTTTTCGATTTCTGAGAAAGGTTCCTATACTGCAACAATTCCATGGAATCTAGCAGTATTTATTTATTTTTTCGATTTTTGAGGAAGGTTCCTATTCTGCAATAAATCCCTAATTTTAGCTGTGCCCAAATCGGAAACCCTGCCTTTGGGGACCTGTTTGAAAAAATCAACAATCAACAGCATCAAATGTCAACACTTGTCAACAGACGAGCCTGTTGCGGGTATAGGATAATGAATGACAATAAAGAAAGAAAGAAAGGTTCAAACCTTGCGCTCTGAGGATGGCGCTCTTGCCTCGGCCAGCGGTGCCCGTTTTCGTTCCCTGCCGCTTGAACATTGGGGCATTTCTTAACATATCCGGCAGAATGAGGAAGCGTATTTTGGAGCCGCGGATGTACACATTCTCGAGTTGCGCCACTTTTCCGTCCCTGTACGTGACCGTGATGTTTGTCATCTGGCAGTTCATGTTGTCTTCTGCTTCGATTAGTTTGCCGCGGTAAACTTCGCCATCGTTAGTTTCGCAGGTCACTATGTGCCCTTCTGCCTCGTGAAGCACCTTAATTGGCACGCCGATAGACATCGCGGAGTGCGCGCTCTTTAATTCTATACTAAAAACACTACTTCTATTCAACAAACAGCGGATAACTTCGGATTACGAATCGAACCCCGTGAACAGAAAATTTGACACAAACAAAATGGCGTTCGGACGCCGGTTGCCGGCAACGGGCAAACTACTATCATACGTAGCGTTGGACGCTTATCAAACAGATAGCTACTTTTAGTAATAGCTGTTCCCCCTCCTCCCTTTCGGAAATTTAACCGCCTTACCTTCGGGTAATGATTAAAACTTTTTTACACAAAACTTATTTACGACCCTTTTTTGTATTTAGAATAATAGGATTCATTTGACGCTTTGTGGGTTTCGTTTTTTTTTACTTGATACGTAAAAATATTTTTTATACGGTATACGGTTTGTTGCTTTCGGGCAATAATATCACGTCGATTCGTATAGGTAAGGAGGTTAAAATAAAATAAAGTAGGATTAGGGCCTACATGGTGGATTAGGACCTAGGTATCTGGTGGGTGTATTATGTACTACATATACTTATAAAATTGCTAAAAGACAATTATTGGTGTTGGGGTAATAACATGGCCATTTCTACTTCTGATCTAACTGAAGAATTGTTAACATAGAATTATTGATCAATAAAATGATGCAGCATTTGCGGATCACAGACACAGTTTCCTCTCTAAACTCTAAGATAAATTATAAAAGCACTGCGGCTATTAGTATGGTAGTATGATAGTTATTACTACCCAGTATTGGGCAAAATTTAGTCGATTGACGATTGAATTCGTTAATCGCGTTTGACGACTAACGATTGATTCGTTTAATCGTCAATCGTCGACTAACGATTGATTAGTTTCAATCGTTAGTCACGATTGACGATTAAAATTCTCGACAGCGGTCAACTTCAGTTTTGCGATTTTTCGTCGGTCGGTGCGGTCGGAGCGAACGCGACCGCGACCGCGAATGCGACCGCGAACGCGACCGCGAACGCGACCGCGAACGTGACCGCGAACGCGACCGCGAACGCCAACCGACCGACGAGAATGAATGGTCGGGTGCTATCTAAAGAGGAAGTTAGTCGCGATTAACCCCTCTCCTCGCGGAATAAAATTCAGCCGTCCCATTCGCGCGCGACCTTTTCGCGCGCAAAATCGACGACCTTGATAAAAACGACCATAACTTGTATACCACTACACGGATCATAAAAAGAAGAACTGTAAAATGATCGCATTGAAATTTGACATATAAAACATTATAACCTTATCTCGTAAATCAATTAAGATAATAATGGTGACAAATTACAAATTTGGCGAAGTGAAAAAACTCGCCTATTTATCATTTCGATGTTTTTATCACAAAATACGAAAGTCTATGCGGAAATTGTATTTACAGTTATGTTCTTTATTAAATGCTTTACCAAAACCATTATTTTGTTTTACTTCTTTGCATACAAAAATATTTAGTTTTTCAGTCATAATAACCAAGAAAAATTTGATGTCTCCTCGTAAAATTTTTTTTTTTTAATTTTGTATTTCTGACTACTTAGGGACTTTATTTATATGAAATTCTTTCATAATAACTTTTCCACTACACTACACTTCTTATAAAATCATACCAGTTCTTTCAGCTTTGTCTGATATTACAGAAAAATCCAAACTTTTGCGAGTCGGTGACGAAAATTTGGCATTAACTTTGACAGGTCATAATACAAAAGTGGATAAAGTTTTTCAAATATATTGTGTTATTATGTGCTTATTATATGTCTAATAACTAATTATTATACTCTAAAGAGTCACATTTCATAGAAAAACTATAGGAAATCACACTCAAAATATGGTAATTCTTCTATACTAATTACGTAAACAAATAGGTATGCGCACCCCGCGATTTCGCGAATATCGATAAAATTAGGCAGCGCGCCTGTCTATGCAATATCGCCGCGGTGTGATCTCATTTGTTTAGGCAAATTCGGAGTGTGATTTTCTAGTTTCTTCTATGAAATGTGACTGGAGTATAATAATTAGTTATTGGACATCTAATAAGCGTCAAGTTTTCAATACATTCGAAAAACTTCTAACCACTTTTGTATGCCTTTGCAATTATTATGAAATCAGACTATCGCGGTTGCTTCACATTATAGCTTTATAAACGAATTTACCGCGTGAAGTGTGTAGCACCCGACGTTTCGGCGACGTTGCCCAGGGTAGACTGGACAGCGGCGGCTGCAACGTCGCCGAAACGTTGGTGTCCAAACTTGGTACGTGGTAAATTCGTTTTTTAACCACATTTGTATCATGCCTTTGCAATTATTATGAAATCAAAGATTATCGCGGTTGTTTGACATTATAAATAGCTTTATAAACGAATTTACCGCGTGAACTTTGTAGCACCCGACGTTTCGGCGACGTTGCAGCCGCCGTTGTCCAGGGTAGACTGGACAGCGGCCGCTGCAACATCGCCGAAACGTCGGGTGCTACAAACATCACGCGGTAAATTCGTTTATAAAGCTATTTATAATGTCAAACAAACGCGTTAAGTTTTTGATTTCATAATAATGGCAAAGGCATTATACAAAGTGGTTAAAAAACGAATTTACCGCGTGAAGTTTGTAGCACCCGACGTTTCGGCGACGTTGCAGCAGCCGTTGTCCCGAGTAGACTGGACAGCGGCCGCTGCAACATCGCCGAAACGTCGGGTGCTACAAACTTCACGCGGTATATTCGTTTTTTAACAACTTTTGTATAATAATTATTATTTTCTAGAAGAAAACTCAAGAAACCATTTTTTTTTTATTTCAAAGTTCAAAGTTTATTTATTCCAAAAAACCCGGTAAGGGTATAGAACTTACAATTAATAAATACATTTTTTATAATATTCATATTTTAAACATATCATATATCTGGCAAAAATAAAATTAAATCAAGTTAGAAATCTGAAAGTCAATAAACTATACAAAATCAACCATTACATTGTCTAAATATTAAAAATATCATTTAGAAATATCAAAAATAGAATAAATTTCCAGTACAAAATTTTACTGTAACAGTCATTTGATAAAAATAAAACAAACATGTCATAAAAATAAACAAAACAATTGTACCGACTAAAATAAAAACTTTTATCAGTTGGTATATTAGGTATACAATTATTCGTTTCTTTATATACAAAAGAAACATAGAAAAATATAAGAGATTAGATTTTATCATTTATTTTTTATGCGACTTATGCTTTAAATTTTTTTTATTGGTACTAAATATCCAGTACAAAATAGTACATGCACGTTTAAAAATTGCCACATTTGATAAAAATTTATAATGTATCACAAAAAAAAGTGCATAACACACAACACGTTACATCGTTGAAATATAATGATACATATAATCGAGTAATGGAGTTTCATCAAAATTCCTTGTAATTCAACAAAATTTCGAGTGAAATGTCGTTATTCTATATGAAACAGTAATAACAAAACGCCGCCCGTCGCTCTCCGCCGCGCGCCGCGCGCCGGCTACTCGCCCCGCCGCCGCTAGAGGTCGTCTGAAAATTAAAACAATATTATTAGTTCTCACGTCCTGTCTAAATTTCAATTCAATTTCAAAAACCTAATTCTGTTGTAGTGATCGAAAATTCCCCGACCACAAATTTCCGTTTCTTTATTCCATCATAACTTCTAAACGCTTAAGACCAGTTGAAAAATCTGCGGTACTACTAGAATCGTTATGTCATCCCGAGTGTCATAGGGTACCTCAATCTAAAAATATTAAGTAAGTAGTTGTCTAAATGTCCAAATATCAATAGGTTAAAATAAATACATCGACGGTGGAAAGGAAAAATTTACTAAACGACAATTTGGGCGATATTGAGTTATATATATCACTAGAATCATAAAAAAATCCTGCGTCGATTAGTCCCACTCTCAAACTGCTGGGGTAGTTTTTGTTGTCGCTTGGTATTTTATATTTTGTTGATTATTTAAAGTTTTCGGCAACCAAGCGACAAAAAATTTGGTCAGTTCTTTAAAATGATCAAAAAAGTCACCTGTCGGTTGACTGGAAGATATTGAGTTGGTTGACTGGAAGATATTGGGTTGGTTGACTGGAAGATATTGTGTTGGTTGACTGGAAGATATTGTAATGTAGCAATAAGTCCGCCATTGTACCTTTTTTTTATTGTGCAATAAAGAGATTTTCATTAATTCATTTATTCATCTTACCAATCTTTATGTTAGTTTAGATTTGAAGAATACATTATATTACATTTTCGTCGTGTACAATTGACGGCTAAAAACCGCTGCTCTTGGACGTGTCAAAATAATTGTTCACCTGCGATGCGAGTTTACCTACAATTGATCTTTTGGCCCGAGCTAAACGAAAGCGTTCGCTACCGGAAAGCTGCATAGTTGGACGGTGTCGACTACAAAGGGCGAACCCGTCACCCCAGGCTGGTATAACGATATGTGATCGTTCTTTCAGCTGCGGGATGAGCGTAGAAGACGCACCGGGCAGTTGACTCAGCGGGCAGACCAAGCGCCTCCGCTATCAGTTACTGCCAAATTTTTTCCTGGTATCAAACTATCTCCTGGTATCGGGTAGCCGAATGATCAAATAGAGTCGTCAACTACAACAGGCGAGCCCGTCACCTCAGGAAGTTTTAGCGTATAGTCATTCTATCTCCCGTGAAGTGAGCGCAGAAGACTCGGACAAAACAGTCCACCGTCGTCGTCCGATCGGGTAGCCGATGGTCGTTTCAAGAGCAGTCGCCGTAAGGTCAAAATAAAATTCAAAATTAAATTAATAAGTACTGACCTTATGAAGCTCGGCGACGAAAGCGAGACGGGGGCCGCATAGACGTGGAACGGCAAGCGCGCAACATATCTGAAAAATAAAACAAAATAGTACTTAGGAGGATCGTTGATAATCTGACCAACCTTAGAAGAATAGTCCGGTCTCTCCGCTGTTGACCGTTGAGGGAGTTAATGGGCCCTAGCTGAGGTGGCCACGAAGACCCATTCTGTTCAGGGTTGGTCACACTCACGGGTCGACACCTATCCGACGGGGCCTCCACCGACTTAGGTTGGTGCGCGAGGACGGCTCCGCAAATAGATTATGAATGCGAGCACGATGCTATGTATATATATATGTGTAGGTATGTATATATATATTTATGTATGTGTGTATGTATGCGTATGTATATATTCTTATGTATTATGCAATGCAACTTAAGTTCATAATATCAAAAGAGTCAGCTCGTCGATACAATTAAACAAAAATCAGCATCCCTAGATACGGGTCTCTGACCTAGTTAGGAATGCGGTTAAACATTTTCACCATAGGATGTGCTCAATCTCTCCCAACTCAACCATATTATGTAAATGGTGTTTATATGACGTATTATATGGTAAATTAATAAAATAAAATAAAATAACTGAATAGGTGTTGAATCGTGTTGAACCAATCAGAGTTTACCTACAATTGATCTTTTGGCCCGAGCTAAACGAAAGCGTTCGCTACCGGAAAGCTGCATAGTTGGACGGTGTCGACTACAACGGGCGAACCCGTCACCCCAGGCTGGTATAACGATATGTGATCGTTCTTTCAGCTGCGGGATGAGCGTAGAAGACGCACCGGGCAGTTGACTCAGCGGGCAGACCAAGCGCCTCCGCTATCAGTTACTGCCAAATTTTTTCCTGGTATCAAACTATCTCCTGGTATCGGGTAGCCGAATGATCAAATAGAGTCGTCAACTACAACAGGCGAGCCCGTCACCTCAGGAAGTTTTAACGTATAGTCATTCTATCTCCCGTGAAGTGAGCGCAGAAGACTCGGACAAAACAGTCCACCGTCGTCGTCCGATCGGGTAGCCGATGGTCGTTTCAAGAGCAGTCGCCGTAAGGTCAAAATAAAATTCAAAATTAAATTAATAAGTACTGACCTTATGAAGCTCGGCGACGAAAGCGAGACGGGGGCCGCATAGACGTGGAACGGCAAGCGCGCAACATATCTGAAAAATAAAACAAAATAGTACTTAGGAGGATCGTTGATAATCTGACCAACCTTAGAAGAATAGTCCGGTCTCTCCGCTGTTGACCGTTGAGGGAGTTAATGGGCCCTAGCTGAGGTGGCCACGAAGACCCATTCTGTTCAGGGTTGGTCACACTCACGGGTCGACACCTATCCGACGGGGCCTCCACCGACTTAGGTTGGTGCGCGAGGACGGCTCCGCAAATAGATTATGAATGCGAGCACGATGCTATGTATATATATGTGTAGGTATGTATATATATATTTATGTATGTGTGTATGTATGCGTATGTATATATTCTTATGTATTATGCAATGCAACTTAAGTTCATAATATCAAAAGAGTCAGCTCGTCGATACAATTAAACAAAAATCAGCATCCCTAGATACGGGTCTCTGACCTAGTTAGGAATGCGGTTAAACATTTTCACCATAGGATGTGCTCAATCTCTCCCAACTCAACCATATTATGTAAATGGTGTTTATATGACGTATTATATGGTAAATTAATAAAATAAAATAAAATAACTGAATAGGTGTTGAATCGTGTTGAACCAATCAGAGTTTACCTACAATTGATCTTTTGGCCCGAGCTAAACGAAAGCGTTCGCTACCGGAAAGCTGCATAGTTGGACGGTGTCGACTACAACGGGCGAACCCGTCACCCCAGGCTGGTATAACGATATGTGATCGTTCTTTCAGCTGCGGGATGAGCGTAGAAGACGTACCGGGCAGTTGACTCAGCGGGCAGACCAAGCGCCTCCGCTATCAGTTACTGCCAAATTTTTTCCTGGTATCAAACTATCTCCTGGTATCGGGTAGCCGAATGATCAAATAGAGTCGTCAACTACAACAGGCGAGCCCGTCACCTCAGGAAGTTTTAACGTATAGTCATTCTATCTCCCGTGAAGTGAGCGCAGAAGACTCGGACAAAACAGTCCACCGTCGTCGTCCGATCGGGTAGCCGATGGTCGTTTCAAGAGCAGTCGCCGTAAGGTCAAAATAAAATTCAAAATTAAATTAATAAGTACTGACCTTATGAAGCTCGGCGACGAAAGCGAGACGGGGGCCGCATAGACGTGGAACGGCAAGCGCGCAACATATCTGAAAAATAAAACAAAATAGTACTTAGGAGGATCGTTGATAATCTGACCAACCTTAGAAGAATAGTCCGGTCTCTCCGCTGTTGACCGTTGAGGGAGTTAATGGGCCCTCGCTGAGGTGGCCACGAAGACCCATTCTGTTCAGGGTTGGTCACACTCACGGGTCAACACCTATGCGACGGCCTCCACGTATGAAGTGCGAGCCTGGGTAGGACTCTGGCCCTATGGTTAGTTTCCTATGCTAGGATTATCAACTCTTCCCCTAATCAGCTTGAATTCCCCCACCTTATGGGCAGTTTCCCCTAGGAATCAAACTTCTGGCGTTTCTGGACGGTCTGCGCACCGTGCGGCATAAGCCAATCGACTGTGCAGTCTGACTAACAACTTGGGTTGTCGACTACAACGGGGGAACCCGTCACCCCAGGCTGGTATATAGATCTTACACCGCATGGTGAGACACAGTCTTGATTTCCTCAGTAAATAAGCCCAAATTGAAAAAAAGTTGTATGTTATTTTAAGCTGCATTTTAGTTTTCCTATAAAATCCGATATTCAAATAACCAAATTTCTCATAAATAAAAATATCGAAAATAAAAAAAAAAATCCGTATTTTTGTTGTTGTTTTTATCGATAGAAATTCAAGCCTTCTCTATACACATTGATAAATTTCGGTTTTTGCCGCCAAACTATGAACTCTGAAAACGTGGTCAGTTTGTAAACGACGTGTAAATACCAAAATACATCTAATTCCTTGAGTATATACCTCCTACATTGAATAATAACGATTTTATAAGCGAAATAAACCAATATTTTCACTACACTCGCGAGATTTCGTTCGTTTCGAAAAAAATGTTGATCGCGACCGCCATTGTCGTGTTGCGTCATTTCAGAAATTTACTAAAAACTACGTGAAAAAAAGGAAATGGCCTTCTCCAATCGGTAATTATCATTCCTACACAATTTTAGAATGCATATAACTCACTTTTACGGGTAAAATCCAACTAAAAACACTTACAATTGCAATAACGGTATCGCGTTGCCACGCACTCGCTCGGCGCTGTATCGCACTGTCGTTTGGAAAATTCCATCGACCGTTGGCGGCGTTGTAATTATCGTACAGCTTTTATCGCATGATACTATCGTAGAATTTAATAGTAACGAATCTTTGGCTATTTTCTGGCATCATTCGATAAAATAAAGAAGCCCGTTCTATTTTTAAATGGATTTTTTCGCAAACGGCCCCCATCGCATCCCCAAAAGGACGCCTTTCATTCCAGTGTATTAAAACTTGCATCCCCAAAAGGACGCCTTTCATTTGAAGGGTTAACGATTGACGATTGACAATTACGGATAACTGATTTAGTCGCGATTATTTCAATCGTGATTAATGTTAGGCGCGACTAAATCAATCGTGGTTAAATCAATCGTGATTGATTAGTCGAGTCTTAGTCGACTGAAATATTCAATCGATTGACCCAACACTGGTATTACATACCTAACCGGGAGTCTCATATGTCCCTATCTTTCTATTCGGTGAACATTCACCCACAGCCCGCCTTCGTACTCCTGTTCTCTATTTTGTTATCACTAAGTACCTAACTACCTTCTAAAAAAATAACTGCTAGATAGCTGGTTTCTCGCTAGTTGCAAAAAGAATCGAGTGCGCAACGCTTTGTCTAAATGTTGCTAGTGTTCAGTCCGAAAATATTCATGATATTTGTTTCCAAATATTTATACGCTCTTGGAAATCCTATATATTACGAATGTAATGGTTATTTATTTCTTGATCTTGATAAAATATCTGCGTTCATAAAATATAGCGCAAATGCATTAAAAATTTGGAAAAGTACTCAAAGGTGACTACGACGGGTCCCATCAAACTTGCAGAAGGCAAATTTGCAGACGGCAATCTTGCAGACGGCATTCTTGCAGGCGGCAGTTTTGCAGAAGGCAATCTTGCAGAAGGCAGTTTTGCAAATGTCAAAATGACCTAACCTAACCTAACAGAAAAACTTAAAACATTTTTTTAAATGTTTAGTTTGATGTATAAAAGTCATCCACTACAAGGATGCCGGTAATTAATGTCACTTCGATTTTAGGGAAAGAAAAACCTAACCTAACCTAACCTAACAGAAAAACTTAAAAACTGTACTGAAAGTTGCCGCCTGGAAGGTTGCCGCCTGCAAGGTTGCCTCCTGCAAATCTGCCCTCAACAAATTTGGAACTGTCAAAAGTGACATTTGTGCAAAATTGCCGCATGCAAAACTGGCGCCCCCCCACTACGACACAAGACTTAAGTAGCGATACTTGAGCAAATTACATGATTGGTCGAAACCCGGTGTTTCCCAAAATTTGAGAATCAGATAGTTATTCTAAGTATCACTACCTGGGGGCCAATTCTTGAAATATTTAGCATGCCAAATTTGTCTGTGTTCACCCGTTTTTGGATGGGGCCTATTCTTGAATTTCGCATGCTAAATTTGTCGCCAACTTTCCGCATCAAAATTTTTTTTTATAAAAATCGGCTAAGATTCAAATTATCGCACCCGTAAAACTGTGTAATACTTGCATTAGTTACCTTATTATTAAAGGCAGTAAGTAATTCGGAAAAAATAAATATAATCGTTATTTAAAAATATGTATGTTCGGAATGTAACCACGCTTTGAATACAAAAATATTCCATTAAATTATGTTAAATATTAAATAAGCCTGATAAAGTCAGATGTGAGGGAATATTCACTTATTTTCGATGAAAATGTAGAAAATATGATTTAAAGCTAATTTTCAAAATAATTTGTTTGTGTTTCTATGTTGGCATTAGTCTAAAATTTTGGCATGCCAAATATTTCGCCCACTTTTTATCGCTTGGTTTGTCAGGACCCTATTCTTGAACACAAGCGATATTTATAAGTCGCATGCCATATTTTTAGATTACGAGTGTGGCAACGCCGTCGCTTCTGTCATTTGTACCAACATAGAAAAAGTTATAGAAAAAGGATTTTACTTTTAGACGAATTTCTACGTCTCTTTTTTGAGACTATAAATATAATAATGTTTTATCCTGACAGCCTATTTTTTATTTTTAATAAAATACTTCAAATAACAAATACTTTTTTAAAAATATGGTAACATTTAGCGAATAAATTGCCATAATATAATTTTAAGAATGAATAAAACACAGCGAAATATTTTAACAATACCTATTAAATAGAACTATAGCATTATATGTATCCAATTTACTATATCCGTAAATGGAAAATACGCAACCAATGAGACGTTGGATATAAATGTCGAGAAATATAATATAGTACCTAGTAAAAATAAATTAATTTACCTATTTTTTTTTATAAATAACAATTTTAAAAAATCTGGAATCATTCATATGCGTATCTATAAAATTCTACAGACGAAACGATAGTAAAAGTAGGCGATAATTTTAATTTAGACTGCTTTTGACCACTCTATAATTGTAGTGCGAAAAGTAGGCGATAAATTTGGCATGCCAAATTCAAGAATAGCTATTTCGTTCGTTCGACTTGCGTTCGACATTTCCTCCGTTTGCTTATCGGAGAAGAAGAAGAAGGACCGAGTCGTTCAAGCGGCGATTGGGTGTCAGTAGAAGCTTTGAGGTTATCGTCGCGCCGCGTCCTTTCTTTTTTCAGCGTTTTGTGGGTGAAAGTCCATCGAATATGGCAAATTTGGAACAAATTGTTCTGATGGATATTTTAGAGGAAGCGGAAAATCAAGCTGCAGCACCGGCAAGACTGATGCATGCGAGAAACGACGCTTTCAGTCTTAGCGATGCCTTGTTTTGCCGTAATTTTAGATTGTCCAAACAATTGGCGTTGCAGTTGATCGGTATTTTGGAGCCACATATGGCTGCACCAACGAGAAGTTCTGCGTTAGACATTTCTACAAAGGTATGTGCCATTTTCCCATTTCTAATCGAAGGTTTCATTTAATGTTCACGACATCGCTAAGCGACAGTGGGACGGTGTCGACCACAACTGGCGAATCCGTCACCCCAGGCTGGTATGATATGTGATTGTTCTTTCAGCCATGGGATGAGCGTAGAAGACAGAGACAATACGAATCTACTGTTAGGTTAATTAACCATTAGGATACCTCCGACCTCTCAAGTGGTTAAAGTTTCGAAGTCGCTTGCGCAATCCTCTCCCTAGTGTAGCGGTGATCTGTGTATACCGAATCTATCGCAAACCACGGCATCCTTTGACTGGCTTTCACCCGGGATCGGGTAGCCAAATGGTCGTTTCAAGAGCAGTTGCCACTAGGTAAACAACCGCCCCCGCTCTATAGGAAACAATACTATTTCCAGACCCCCGGCTGTCACTCGGAATGCACAATCGATTGGCTGACGCCGCACAGTGCGCAAACCGTCCAGGAGCGCCCGACAATTGACTCCTAAGGGAAACTGGCCCGCAGGCCAGAGTCCTACCCGTGCTTGCACTCTTGTGCGGAGGCCGCTGTACAAGTGTTGACCCGTGAGTTTGGCCGACCTTAAACGCATGGGTCTTAGTGGCTTAACTGCAACAGGGCCCATTAGCTCCATTTGGTCGTGTCTTTGCCGGTATGTTCTATTTGTTCGGTGTATTCTCTTATGGCGGTTCAGTTAATTTTATTTCGGGCGCTGTAGTATCTCGGAAGACAGCCCTTATCGTAGAATTAACTGTTCCATGGGAATCAAATATCCCAAAAGACCACGAGTACAAAAATTGGAACGGCTTCACTGTTTACATTCTCGCAGTGGAAGTTGGCACTCGTGCCAGTTAAATCTCTGTTTCACCTTTTTAAAGATTTTGGTCTCTCCAGGAAAATAATCAACTTCTTCCTAGAGAAATTATCTATTTCCGCATCTCAAATTCGAACAGTGGTCAAGACGAACGCTCACATGTGGCAAGACAGCTGTCCTAAACCTACCACAGCCGGTCGTTAGTCCGGAATCCACTGTTCACCTCCTAGAAGTTTAATAATAGTATATGATGGGTCCGACTTCGGTCAGTGAATTCCATGGCAGCGCCGTTTGTATTTTATTTTATCTAAAACGTTTTAACATTATCTATATTGCAGTAAGGTAGTTTTTTTGTTGAATTCGTATTATTATTATAATTTTGTATGACGATGATTTCAGGTGCTTATTGCTTTGAATTTCTTTGGAACTGGAAGTTACCAAACGCCCGTGGGAAGCCATATGAATTTGGCTGTTTCACAGTCATCGGTTTCAAGAGCGATTACTGAGGTAGTTGAGGCTCTCAATTGTCCTGAAATTTATAATCAGTGGATTAAATTTCCTGCAAATATGGCTGAATTGGACATCATCCGGCAACAGTACGTACAAAAAAATTTGTATTTATTATTTATATCTTCCATAAAATATGTAGGTATGAAATCGGTCTAGAGCGGGAGGTCACTGACAAAACATTTCTCAGGAGAGTCGTTTGAAATATTTTGAAAGGAAAATAATTAGTGTATTTTTATTTTATAAAACGCAGACACATTGGATTTCTCGGAATTAAACATTTTAGGTGGGACTCCTATTTGTTTGATAAATAAATAAATAAAATATGGGGCTTTCTAAATATTGCATGTATGTATTTATCAAACAAATAGGAGTTCCACCTAAAATGTTTCTCGTAAGACATTTAAGATGTACTTAGTGAATTTCTTACTATACACTGTTAAAGTATGCTATGTCAAATCTCGCTCTTACCAGCGCTATATCGTATCCGACTGTCCCGCATGCAACTGAGAATACAGTCTTATATGGGAACAGCCTAAATCATCGCTTTGTTGACTACTGCAACCATAAATCATTAAGTGCATGACTACAAAGTTTGATCTAAAGTATGAGCAAACATCATAATAGTATTATAATGATTTGTTACTTTTATATATATCCATTATTTTGACATAATGATTTGTTGATTTTCATAACATTGCACAAAAAGCCTAATGCATTGAATTTATGCAACAATAAATCATTAAGTGCATGACCACAGAGTTTGACCTAAAGTATGAGTAAACATCATAATAGTATTATAATGATTTGTTACTTTTTAGACAGATATTTTGACATAATGATTTGTTGATTTTCATAATTTTGCACAAATGGCATGCACAGAATTTTCCATAAAAATGTCTGTTAGTGACTTTATGGCCAGAAAGAAGAAATTGGGTAAAAGTAACAATTCCATTTTTTTCAACATGTGGCTTTCTGTTCTAGACCGAGATATAAACTATATATTATTATAATATATATACTAACTAACCTACCAATTTATTTATATATCAATTTATATTTTAGGTTTTTCAATAAGTATGGCTTCCCTGGAGTAATTGGCTGCGTGGATTGTACCCACATAGCAATCGTTCCACCGTCGTCGGCACCACACTCCAATTACGATGAGCGATCTTATGTGAATCGGAAAAACTACCATTCCATAAATGTTCAGTTGGTAGGTTTTGTATTGTTTTAATAATTATTTTTATTATTATTATATATTTATAGACATGCAACAGGTGTGGTTGAACTCAAACACAGATTTTATTTTTAGGGAATAAAGAATTCCAGAAAAGATGAAACCTAAATTTTGTTATTCCATTTTAAAGAATAGCCTTAAACTTCAGTTTCTGTGCTCAACTGTTTTTACATCTTTAAGTACCTGATGTTATTATTATTACTCAATGGACGAGCAGCTTAAGCTGATGTGCCTATCATGTATATTATATTATATGTATACTTGTATACATGTATAAGCATCCCATGTATATTGAAATATACATGTCAATAATATCATCAATCACATTGATTTACATTAACTGATTCAATCACTTCCTGTGGTAGGCGGCTCCAATCGTCCACACCTCAATTTGAGATAAAATGTAAAAGAGGCTCGCGGCCTCTACCTGAAGTTAGCGGTAATTCATTTCAAATTTATAGTGCACCAAGGAGCTCTTGGCCCATTTAGATCACATGGGATCGGGTGGCCGACAGATAGTTTCTAAGGACAGATAATGCCTGGTCGACAACTACCAGTTGCTTAGGAAACATACGTCTCCAAACTCCAGTTATTCATCGGAGTATGCAGTCGATTGGCTAATGCCGCACGGTGCGCAAACTGCCCAGTTCCGCCTGAAGTGTTCGAATTTTGAGGCATTTTGTGTAGAATAGAATAACTAGAATATTACACTGGTTTTATAAAGACAATTTATGCACAAATAGCGGCAATTTTAATATGCTAGATAAAGATTTAAGAATGCATGTGCCTATGTCTTTTAAAGCCAAAATTGATTACTGGTTGAAACATGACGCCCAGCAAAATATCCACAAACTAATATGACAGACAGTTTCTAACATTAAATTTTATCCTTGTCAATTTTTATTATTTTTGTTGACTTTTTTATTACTATTTTACTTATTCATTAATTTTATTCCCCTGGGATAAAGATGGGGTTTTTTAATAATATGCAAGTTCCATTTGTCCGGTTTTTACCAATACCAATGTGCATTTCGGCACACTCTTTATTTAAGTCAACGACGCTGTGTTACAAGCTTTGTGATAATTTTGTTACTATTTATTCGATTTGCATATATATGTAAAGGTTACTGTTATGGCGTAGAACCTGGCTAGTTATTTTATTTATTCGTTATACCTACGAGTTTATGTTAAAAAAATAGCTTACATCCATTCCGTTTCGCGTATCATATGCTTGATTTCTAACTCAAATTGAAAATACAGTGGAACCTCTCATAACGAGCATAATTCGTTCCAGACTCTTAATCGTTAGGTGAAACACTCATTAAGCGAAATATTCGTTAAGCGAAACAATTTTTCCCATACTTGTTATGAGAGGTGCGAATTACTCATTATAAGAAATTACTTTGAATTACTCGTTATGAGAGGTGTTCGTTATGAGAAGTTCCACTGTAATTTTTCCTCGTGAATTTCGGTATTGCTTTTATTAATTACTATCAAATGTACAATTTTTCAGATATGCGATATCAACTTGAAAATTATACACATTAACGCCTTATTTCCTGGAAGCACGCATGATTCATATATTTGGAATAATTCCGCAGTAGTGGAAATCTTACGTGGAATTTATAGAAGAAGACGAACAGGATACTACGTTATAGGTAGGTATTAAACCCTAATAATATAAAAAGCATAATTTACATGCCACAAAATATTACCTTACTTTCTAACCGTTAGCCATGGTGTTTTTAATGGTATATTTTACTATATGAAAATCATGCTTTTTCTATCGGGGTACCCGGGTGGCTCATACGTGTTGTTTTTTTTAATGCATTTTTTAAAGTTATTTTTTTTAATAAAATATGTAGAATGCAAATTTCAATAGGGAATCACCAAAACGTATGCCGATGGGTACCCGGGTGGCAACACAAGAGTTAAGATGGTCATGTTGCCCCATGCGAGCAATCACCTTATTTTCCCATTACTTCCCCTTTGAAGCCATTAGAACTGAGTTGCAGAAATTGCTGAAATTTGTATACTTTTTGAGTTTTTAATTTTGTTTGTTTCTTTTTTTAGGGGACTCTGGATATTCGCTAAGGCCATGGCTGCTGACGCCTATTGCAAATGCAACGCCAGGCACTCCAGAGGACCATTACAACGTAGCGTTCAAAAGGACCCGAGCTACAATTGAGCGTTGTAATGGGGTGCTAAAGATGCGTTTCAGGTGCCTCCTTAAGCATCGGGTCCTACACTATGAGCCAGAAAAGGCAACTAAAATTATAAATGCTTGTGCGGTACTGCATAATATGTGTATTGCTAACAATGAGCCTTTTATCGAAGACGACACAGATGTGGATTTTGGTCAATTTGCCCCAACGGCAGCAGAATTGGCTGGAAATGCAGAAACTAGAAATGCCGATCTTGAAGCGGGGAGACGTCTACAAACCCGAATCGTCAACAACTATTTCCGTTGAGTTTTGTTGATGGTTGATGTATACTAAGTCCATCTCAGTGATTTTTATTCTGGAGTAATTTGTATTGGTGTTATTTGTGAAAAAGTACCCCTTTCGCGGACTCTAAAGGAGCACTTGCATGCATTCTACAGGTTAAAGCCTAAAAATATTTATAATTAATTTTCAATATTTAGCCTGCACATACTAAATTTTTCATATATATTTTTTTAATAGCTTTTCTTATAAACACCTAAAGAGTGAATAGTTGTATTTTCGGGGAATTTAGGGATAACGTTTTAGACGTTTTTATTTAGTAAAACATTATATCGTCATGCACAAGACCTGCCTCAGGGCCAAGGAACTTGTCGATCTCGAACCCAGTGTACAGGACTTTAATCGTGGCAGCTAACGGCTACCGCGTGCGACGCGATGTAGTAGACTGTATTGTTTTACGTAGTATTATGATTACTCACGTGGCCAACTGTTCCATATGTTTTCCTTGGCGTGTCCACCGCTCTCGCCGGCTGCTTTCAGGTTGTTTACCGATGAATAAATTCACAGTACTTAGGAAGGATCGGTTCAGTAATACTTGAGAATGTTTTAAAATGCGGTTTTATTCCGACAACGAGTCCGTTTCACACAAGCACTACTTAGTCCGAATATCGGAGTTATTTGATTTAAATATGATTTTTTAGATTTTTTAAATATTTGTTTTTTATTAAATTTGTAAGTCAGGAAAAACACAATACAATTGTTATTTATATATGTTTTAATAACATTATCAAAAATCAACATAATATATTAGTTCTTCTAAAAAGTAAAAACATAGTAGCATATTTATTTGCTATTTTAACAAAAACTATTGTAAAATGTACAAAAATCAAGAGTTCTTACTTCTAAATCAAAAACATTTTTCAATATTTTTTTAAAGAAACAAATATTGTAGCGTTTTTGTCATATTTATCAAGAAATGAACAAGGAAAAAAGGTCTTAAAATTAATAAATTAACATAAATTAAACCATATGGGTTTCACCGCAGTCACAGTCACTTACTCATATTTACATTATACTTACATTATTATATTAGTAACAGTACATTATATTTACATTATTATATTGTAATTTGTTCGAATGTAGTTTTTTAAAAAGGAAGACTAATTTAGCCGCCTTCTCGTTGCCTAATCTATTTCTTATTTTGCTGTGCACCAAATTGAATGCTGAAAATATTCTTTCGACCCCAGCGGATGAAGCAACTGTACTTAGCAGTTGCTTGATTATATCCAATTCTTCTTCGGTTATATTTTTTTTAATATTATGTATTGCTATCCACCAACCAGTAGGGGCGGTTTTCTCTATGACTTGTTTATCAACTTATGTCGAGGGAAGTCTCTTGACATTTTTTGGCTGAGGTTGAAATGTTTTGGTTGCAGTAAAAAAATATTGATCTTAAATAAAAAAATCTAAAATAATCAGTTTTTTTTTTAAAATCACTTGATTTAAATCATTGCAACCCTGTTTAATATTATTTACGAATATATGATTTAAACTATACAATAACTTAAAACTATAAGGAAGTTAGTCGTGTTTCCTGATCGCTGCAATCGAGAGTATTTAAAACGTTATTAATTTTTAACTTTATCTTCATAAATAAAACACAAACGGAGCTGCCATGGAATTCACCGACCGGAGTCGGGCCCATCATAATACTATTTTTTACACTTCTGGGGGGTGAGCAGTGGAGCATTATAAACTTATTATAACCCGTATTTCGTTGCGTTTTGACATACCCATTAACATTCCACTAAGACACTTTTTCCCGCTCGACCGCTTTGTGTTGATTCTTCGTATTCGGTCCCCTACCCTTGTTATTCATTTGGAAGATCCTTTTGTGAACAATATGCATGGTATATTACACTTCCTGCCCTTCCCGTACAGCTTTGCTCGATAGCGTAAATCTAAAATAATCGTTCTTGTGCCTGTGTGAGGTCTAACATATTTTTACTGAGTATTTTCTTAAACTTATTTCCTAAAAAATTTATGAATTCGTCCACGTCATAAAAAATGTATATCATGTGAATAAAAGAAAGCGTGTTTTATTTATTCAATTCATTTATTTTGCATATTTTTTAAGTAATCTGCTATATCCTTTAGGGACTGATTTGTCCTATTCATTTTAGCTTCCATAGCAGCATAATGTTTTTCCTTGAGCTCCACTTCTCTCTTCTTCAAAAGAAATCTTTCTTCTGCTAGATCTGCCATTCGTTGAGCGGCTGTCGTGCAGCTCTGTAACCGCCTCTGTGCAGTTGTCCTTCTGGCCGTCCTTGTCCGGGTGGTTGCAGGCTGTGAGCCAATCGTAGAATGAGAAGCGGTGGCGATTATGGGCGTGGGCGCTTCCGTTTGAGAGGTAGTCGCTGGTGCGTGGCGAATTACAATTGGGTGAACCACCGGCGATCGCGTCCCACTCCTACCAATCGCTTGCAGTTCCAATTGCTGCTCCGGAGACTCACTGTCCCACCACCGTAGGCGTCCCGCACGAGCTTCGCCAAAGGGACTTTCAGCCGAAGGTGTAGGCGTAGTTGGCCAAGTCGGCTCCGGCGAAGGCCAAGTGGAACAGCCCGGTCGAGCGTCTGACTCTGCGGACGTTCGAGTGATGGCGGGACGCCTACCTGTACCCGGATGAGGCGAAACGGTTGCATCGGATAGGCGTCTTGTCGATGTTTCATTGCTTCTATCCAGAGGCGGAATGTCGCCCAGATTTTCATCCAGCCTGGGGCTAGGCGAACGGGCATCGTCCATACCGGAGAAATCGAACATGACCTCCGACTCCGTCGACTGCTGGTGCCCCCGGATGCTGATCGGGTTCATTTCATTTAACACCGCAGTCTCTGTGGTGTCGAGCGACACGTCAGTCGGAGGTCCGCCACCTGTCCGCTTTATATGGCGGTTGATAAAAGCTTTCTTCGCCTTCACTGAAGTGCGTACGTATTGCCACGTCTAAAAACAAGTAAATAATTAAGGTTTGTGAACTGATGCGCTTGTGTACGCTAGGTATTAGTCGGACATTAACTTACTTTTCGCCACTGCTTCCAGTCTTTTTTCCCGCCGGGCAACGCGTTAACGGCCTTAGCGATCGCCTCCCACCTCTGCTGAGCGAGTTTGTATGTAAACTCCCTAGAAAATTTCCCACTGACCAATTCGGGGTCGCTCAGCACCAGCTTCACGAGGCATTCCCGCTGATCCCGCGATGTATAGCCTATCCTCCTATCGACATTTTCTTTTCCCATCCTATTTTCCATGATCCGTCCGTAATCGAGAGAGAAAGCAGGTGTTCGCGCCGGGTTGTTCGTGGTCGTCAGCAAGTTGTCCGTAATCGTAGAGAAATAAAGCAAAGCTTGCGCCGGGTCGTCAGAAGATTCAAGCAGTCCGTTATCCGTGAGAGAAAAGCCGTATTCGTTGCAAAGGTCCGTAAAAGAAATCGAAAAAACAAGAGAACACATCTAACACGCGCGAAGAACGAGGAAAGACAAAAGTTAGGTTAAGTTACATGACAATGTTTTGACAGTTTTGTGCTTGCATGTTGGTGTAACTGACAGCGTTGCCATACTTTATGTATAAAATAATGTCATGCCATATATTTTGTTCAAGAATAGGGTTTGGTGAAACCGAGCGATAAATAGTGAGCGAAATATTTAGCACACTAAAATTTTAGACTGGTTTCAAGAATTGGCCCCCTGGATCGTAATTATACAGGGGGCCAATTCTTGAAACCAGTCTAAAATTTTAGTGTGCTAAATATTTCGCTCACTATTTATCGCTCGGTTTCACAAACCCTATTCTTGAACAAAATATATGGCATGGTATTATTTTATACATAAAGTATGGCAACGCTGTCATTTATACCAACATGCAAGCACAAAACTGTCAAAACATTGTCGTGTAACTTAACCTAACTTTTGTCTTTCCTCGTTCTTCGCGCGCGGATGTGTTGTTGTTTTTTCGATTCCTTTTACTGACATTTTTCGATTCCTTTTTCTCTCACGGATAATAGACTGCTTGACTCTTCTGACAACCTGGCGCGAGCTTTGCCTTTTCTCTCAACGATTACGGACAACTTGCTGACGACCACGAACAACCCGGCGCGAACACCTGCTTTCCCTCTCGATTACGGACGGATCATGGAAAAGAGGATGGGAAAAGAGAATGCCGATAGGAGGATAGGCTATCTATCGCGGGATCAGCGGGAATGCCTCGTAAAGCTGGTGCTGAGCGACCCCGATTTGGTCAGTGGAAATTTTTCTATGGAGTTTACGTACAAACTCGCTCAGCGGAGGTGGGAAGAGATTGCTAAGGCCGTTAATGCGTTGCCCGGCGGGAAAAAACACCAGAAGCAGTGGCGAAAAGTAAGTTAAAGTCCGACTAATACCTAGCGTACACAAGCGCATCAGTTCACAAATCTTAATTAATTTCTTGTTTTTAGACGTGGCAATACGTATGGACTTCAGTGAAAGCGAAGAAAGCTTTCATCAACCGCCATATAAAGCGGACAAGCAGCTCCTCCGACTGACGTGTCGCTTGACACCGCAGACTGCGGTGTTAAATAAAATGAACCCGATCAGCATCCGGGGGCACTAGCAGTCGACGGACATGTCCGATTTCTCCGGTACGGACGATGCCCGTTCGCCTAGCCCCAGGCTAGATGAAAATCTGGGTGACATTCTGCCTCTGGATAGAAGCAACGAAACAGCAACATCGACAAGACGCCCATCCGATGCAACCGTTTTACCTCATCCGGGTACAGGTAGGCGTAACTCCATCACTTGAACGTCCGCAGCGGAGTCAGACGCTCGACCGGGCTGTTCCACTTGGCCTCCGGAGCCGACTTGGCCAATTACGCCTCGGCTGAAAGTCCCGTTGGCGAAGCTCGTGCGGGACGCCTACGGTTGTGGGACAGCGAGTCTCCGGAGCAGCAATTGGGGCTACAAGCGATCGTTAGGAGTGGGACGCGATTGCCGGTGTTTCACCCACTTGTAATTCGTCACGCACCAGCCCGTAATCGCCACCGCTTCTCGACCTACGATTGGCTCAACGCCTGCAACCACCTGGACAGTGAGGACGGCCAGAAGGACAACTGCACAGAGGCGGTTACAGAGCTGCATGACAGCCTCTCAACGAATGGCAGAACTAGCGGAAGAAAAAATTCTTTTGAAGAAGAGAGGTAGAGCTCAAAGAGAAACATTATGCTGCGATGGAAGCAAAAATGGATAGGACAAATCAGTACCTAAAAGACATATCCAATTACCTAAAAAATATGCAAAATAAATTAAATAAATAAAACTCGCTTTCTTTTATTTACATGATATATTTATTTTATGACGATATAACGTTTTATTTAGACGTTATCCCTAAATTCTCCGAAAATACAACGATTCACTCTTTAGGTGTTTATATGAAAAGCTATTAAAAAAATATATAGGAAAAATTTAGTATGTGCACAGCTAAATATTGAAAATTAATTATAAATATTTTTAGGTTTTAACCTATAGAATGTATGCAAGTGCTCCTATAGAGTCCGCGAAAGGGGTACTTCTTCACAAATAACACCAATACAAATTACTCCAGAATAAAAATCAGTGAGATGGACTTAGTAACTGTAAAGTTGTAAACAAAACTTAACGGAAATAGTTATTGACGATTCGGGTTTGTAGACGTCTCCCCGCTTTAAGATCGGCATTTCTAGATTCTGCATTTCCAGCCAATTCTGCTGCCGTTGAGGCAAATTGACCAAAATCTACTTATGTGTCGTCTTCGATAAAAGGCTCATTATTAGCGATACACATATTATGCAGTACCGCACAATCATTTATGATTTTGGTTGCCTTTTCTGGCTCATAGTGTAGGACCCGATGCTTAAGGAGGCACCTGAAACACACCTTTGGCACCCCATTACAACGCTCAATCCCCTAAAAAAAGAAACAAACAAAATTAACAACTCAAAAAGTATACAAATTTCAGCAATTTTTGCAACTCAATTCTAATGGCTTCAAAGGGGGAGTAATGGGAAAATAAGGTGAATGCTCGCATGGGGCAACATGACCATCTTAACCCTTGTGTTGCCACCCGGGTACCCATCGGCGTACGTTTTGTTGAATAATTCTTTTTCCAAAAAAGATTGGCCAAAACCTTCTCGAATCCCCATGATTTGACCGATTTCCTATCGAAATTTGTATTCTATATATTTTATAAAAAAAATAACTTAAAAAATTTTCCATTTCAAAAAAAAAACACGTATGAGCCACCCGGGTACCCCGATAGAAAAAGCATGATTTTCATATAGTAAAATATACCATTAAAAAAAAATTGTTTTAATAATATAATAAGTAAATATGGATTAACCCTTCAGGCCTCGGCCCCTCAGACGATTAACAAGTTGCTGTTCCAAAAAAAAATAGTAAAAATTAGTAAAAAAATTGAATTACGACACTGTCTCGCCAAAACATAAATTACTGCCAAACCACTGTATCCGTAATTAAAATGAAACATATTAACATAATAAAACATATTAAAATAAAACAAATTAAATTAAAACGGGGGAGTCACGCTGAATCCTGTTGTGGCCGATATCGGCCAATCGGGGCTTGAGGGGTTAATATATAAATAATAACAAAATATATTTATTTCAAATTGTTTATATATTGAATGTACTGTACATAATAAAACTAACTATCACATTTTGCGATGTGACTGTTGGAGAAAAATCTGTTGTGAGTTTTTTGCACAGTAATATACAACTACCGTATGAGAAATTAAAAAAAATATATTAAATTTCAATCTTTTACACAGATATTTTACAGACAATGATTACATTTAAAACATTTTGTGATTTTTGCTGTGTGCTGATCACAAACGGGCTTATTACAGTAAACTCAAGACTTCTTTGTCTTTCTTTTCTTTCGAATAGGCTGCTCGTTGCAAATGTAGCATAATCCAACTACAACTTTTTTACCACTAGCGTCTCGTTGATCGAACTTATCAGTTACAACTTCTGTTACTGGCCTTTCATAGTAACTTTCGATTCAATGCCAGAGATGAATGTGTGGATTCCAGACTGAAGTCCGGATTCCACACATTTAAAATTGACCATGGCGGTAAGTGTACCGTCCACGCAAGGACGGTACACTTACCGCCATGACAAAGTTCTCGCTGTTATTCGCGAGGTAATTAGTCTCTCAGTGGCTCGTGCCAACAAGGGTTTGACAGTATCCTCCAAACCCCCAATACAGTTTGTGCAGGATGGCTCTAAAGGCAAAAAACATTTAACTACAAAACCTTTCTCAATAATCGAGAAAGCTACAGATTGAATTCTGGAGGTTGATTCGGTCTCTAAGCAGTATAAATTCCCTGAAAGTCTCGGATGCACAGCCCTCCGTCCAGATATAACTCTTTACTCTCTATCTCGGAAGGTGGCTCTTATTGTAGAATTAACTGTTCCATGGGAATCAAATATCCCAAAAGACCACGAGTACAAATTAAATAAATACCATGATCTTGCAAATGCCGTAACCCGGAACGGCTTCACTGTTCACCTTCACGCGGTGGAAGTTGGCGCTCGTGGCCTGCCAGCTAAATCTCTATTTCACCTCTTTAAAGATCTTGGAATTTCCAGAAAAATAATCAACTCTTTCTTAGAAAAATTATCTAAAACTGCGATTTGCGCATCTCAAATTCTATGGCTTCGAAGGGGGAGTGAATGGGTGGCAGCTCACATGTAGCAAGACAGCTGTCCTAAACCTACCACAGCCGGTTCGTAAGTCCGGAATCCACTGCTCACCCCCCAGAAGTGTAAAAAAAATAGTATTATGATGGGCCCGACTCCGCTCGGTGAATTCCATGGCAGCTCCGTTTGTATTTATTGTACTATAGAACCAAAAAAATATATTTTGTATATCCACCTTGTTGACTATTATTTTACACCAATTTTTTTAGATTTACTAGTTATTTAAAATACATATAGTAAGCAACTAAAGATTTATTCAAATACAAACGGAGATTGTTTTATTGAAGCAGTATTAAACCAACAATAATACTGGCCCGTTGATTAAGCCTAACAATTTAATTATAAGAGACAACACCATGGCTAACGGTTAGAAAGTAAGGGAATATTTTGTGGCATGTAAATTATGCTTTTTATATTATTAGGTTTAATAGAAAGTAAGGGAATATTTTGTGGCATGTAAATTATGCTTTTTATATTATTAGGTTTAAATACCTACCTATAACATAGTATCCTGTTCGTCCTCTTTTAAAAATTTCACTCAAGATTTCCACTACTGCGGAATTATTTTAAATATAGGAATCATGCGTGCTTCCAGAAAATAAGGCGTTAATATGTATAATTTTGAAGTTGGTGTCGCATATCTGAAAAATTATACATTTGATAGTTATTAATAAAAGCAATACCGAAATTCACGAGAAAAAATTACAGTGGAACTTCTCATAACGAGCACCTCTTCTTATACGAGTAATTCGCACCTCTCAAGTATGGGAAAAATTGTTTCGCTTAACGAATATTTCGCTTAATGAGTGTTGAGTCTGGAACGAATTATGCTTGTTATGAGAGGTTCCACTGTATTTGCAATTTGGGTTAGAAATCAAGCGTATGATAACCAAACCGGAATGGATGTAAGCTATTTTTTTAACATAAACTCGTAGGTATAACGAATAAATAAAATAACCAGCCAGGTTCTACGCCATAACAGTAACCTTTACATATATATGCAAATCGAATAAATAGTAACAAAATTATCACGAAGCTTGTAACACACCGTCGTTGACTTAAATCAAGAGTGTGCCGACATGCATATTGGTATTGGTAAAAACCGGACAAATGGAACTTGAATATTATTTAAAAGTCCCATCTTTATCCCAGGGGAATCCGTTTTAACAAATCTATTTCCTTCTTCACAAAAGGTCTACCATATCTAACCACCTTCTTTGTTGAGAACACTGGACCATGAAATTTATTTATGATATATATTTAATTTAACAATGTAAGTATTTATAATTAATAATCACTAACCAATGATCACAATAGGAAATATTTAAAATAGGATACAGAAAATCAATAATTATATTAAATAAAATGAAAAAAATGTCGAATAATATTTAACAATAGTAACCGAAATTAATGAATAAGTAATAGTAGCAAAAAAAGTCAACAAAAATAATAAGATTGTCAAGGATAAAATTAGATGTTGGAAACTGTCTGGGTATATTAGTTTGTGGATATTTTGCTGGGCGTCATGTTTCAACCAGGAATCAATTTTGGCTTTAAAAGAAGACTTAGGCACATGCATTTTTAAATCTTCATCTAGCATATTAAAATTGCCACCATTTGAGCATAAATTGTCTTTATAAAACCAGTGTAATATTCATTAAGTAATGTTTGTATAGGACAATAAAGTTATTCTATTCTATTCAATATCCTAGGGGCTATGTTCACAAAATGCCTCAAAATTCGAACACTTCAGGCGGAACTGGACAGTTTGCGCACTGTGCGGCGTTAGCCAATCGACTGCATACTCCGATGAATAACTGGAGTTTGGAGACGTATGTCCTAAGCAGCTGGTAGTTGACGACCAGGCATCATCTATTGTTAGAAACTATCCGTCGGCCACCCGATACCATGTGATCTAAATGGGCCAAGAGCTCCTTGGTGAACTATAAATTTGAACTGAATTACCGCTAACATCATATAGAGGCTGCGAGCCTGTTTTACATTTTATCTCAAATTGAGTTGTGGACGATTGGAGCTACCTACCACAGGAAATGATTAAATCAGTTAATGTAAATCAATGTGATTGATGATATTATTCAAATGTATATTTCAATACACATGGAATGCTTATACATGTATACAAGTATACATATAATATAATATACATAATGGGCACATCAGCTTCAGCTGCTCGTCCATTGAGTAATAATAATAACATCAGGTACTTAAAGATGTAAAAACAGTTGAACACAGAAACTGAAGTTTAAGGCTATTCTTTAAAGTGGAAAAACAAAATTTAGGTTTCATCTTTTCTGGAATTCTCTATTCCCTAAAAATTCAATCTGTGTTTAAGTTCAACCACACCTGTTGCATTTCTATAAATACATAATAATAATAATAATTATTATAACAATACAATACCTACCAACTGAACATTTATGGAATGGTAGTTTTTCCAATTCAAATAAGATCGCTCATCGTAATTGGAGTGTGGTGCCGACGAAGGTGGAACGATTGCTATGTGGGTACAATCCACGCAGCCAATTACTCCAGAGAAGCCATACTCATTGATAAACCTAAAATATAAATTTATATATAATTAAATTGGTAGGTTAGTATATACATTATATTATTATATAGTTTATATCGTCGGTCTAGAACAGAAAGCTACATGTTGTGACTAATGCTGCCATGGAATTCACTGACCGAAGTCGGGCCCATCATATACTATTATTACACTTCTGGGGGGTGAACGTTGGATTCCGGGCTAACGACCACTGTGGTAGGTTTAGGACAGCTGTGTTGCCACATGTGAGCGTTTACCTTACCACTCATTCACTCCCCCTCTTCGAAGCCATAGAATTTGAGATGCGGAAATAGATAATTTCTCTAGGAAGGAGTTGATTATTTTCCTGGAGAGACCAAGATCTTTAAAAAGGTGAAACAGAGATTTAGCTGACAGGCCACCAGCACCAACTTCGACCGCGAGAAAGTGAACAGTGAAGCCGTTCCGGGTGACGGCATTTGCGAGATCATGATATTTATTTAATTTGTACTCGTGGTCTTTTGGGATATGTGATTCCCATGGAACAGTTAATTCTACGATAAGGGCCATCTTCCGAGCTATGTTTTATAAAGCTACATTAATGCATATGTTTTATAAAGCTATAATGGGAATGGATTTCAGACACTGCTATCGGCACTTTTGCCATAGCATATCCGTAAAATAAAAGGCAAGAGTCCATTTAGAGCAGAACTACAGCGCCCGAAATAAAATTAACTGAACCGCCATAAGAGAATACACCGAACAAATAGAGCGTACCGGTAAAGACACGACCAAATATTATTTTGTCTTTTACCAATAGGAGCTAATGGGCCCTGTTGCAGTTAAGCCACTAAGACCCATGCGTTTAGGGTCAGCCAAACTCACGAGTCAACACCCATAGAGCGGCCTCCGCACTAGAGTGCGAGAACGGGTAGGACTCTGGCCTGCGGGCCAGTTTCCCTTAGGAGTCAATTTTCGGGCGCTTCTGGACGGTTTGCGCACTGTGCGGTATCAGTCAATCGATTGTGTATTCCGAGTGACAGCCGGGGGAGTCTGGAAATAGTATTTTTTCCTATAGAGCGGAGGCGGTTGTTTACCTAGTGGCAGCTGCTCTTGAAACGACCATTTGGCTACCCGATTCCGGGTGAAAGCCAGTCAAAGGATGCCGTAATTTGCGATAGATTTGGTATACACCGATCACCGCTACACTAGGGAAAGATTCGAACCTTTAACCAGTCGGGCGGTCGGAGGTATCCTAATGGTTAATTAACTTAACAGTAGATTTTTATTGTCTCTAAGTCTTCTATGCTCATCCCACGGCTGAAAGAACAATCACATGTCGTTATACCAGCCTGGGGTGACGGGTTCGCCAGTTGTGGTCGACACCGTCCCACTGTCGCTTGGCAATGTCATGAACATTAAATGAAACCTTCGATTAGAAATAGGAAAATGGTACCTACCTTCGTTGAAATGTCTAACGCAGAACTTCTCGTTGGTGCAGCCATATGTGGCTCCAAAATACCGATCAACTGCAACGCCAATTGTTTCGACAATCTAAAATTACGGCAAAACAAGGCATCGCTAAGACTGAACGCGTCGTTTCTCGCATGCATCACTCTTGCCGGTGTTGCAGCTTGATCTTCCGATTCCTCTAAAATATCCATCACAACAATTTGTTCCAAATTTGCCATATTCGATGCACTTTCACCCAAAAAACGTTGAAAACAAAAAGGACGCTCGCCGCTTCCACTGACACCCGAACGATTTGACAGATAGCTATAAACGGAGACTACACGAACTGTCCTTCTTCTTCTTTTCCGATAAGCAAAACGGAGGACATTTCGAACGCAAGTCGAACGAACGAAATAGCTATTCTTGAATTTGGCATGCCAAATTTATCGCCTACTTTTCGCACTATAATTATAGAGTGGTCAAAAGCAGTCTAAATTAAAATTATCGCCTACTTTTACTATCGTTTCGTCTGTAGAATTTTATAGATACGCATATGAATTAATCCAGATTTTTTAAAATTGTTATTTATAAAAAAAAATAGGTAAATTAATTTATTTTTACTAGGTACTATATTATATTTCTCGACATTTATATCCAACGTCTCATTGGTTGCGTATTTTCCATTTACGGATATAGTAAATTGGATACATATAATGTTATAGTTCTATTTAATAGGTATTGTTAAATATTTCGCTGTGTTTTATTCATTTTTAAAATTATATTATGGCAATGGGGGGCGCCAGTTTTGCATGCGGCAATTTTGCACAAATGTCACTTTTGACAGTTCCAAATTTGTTGAGGGCAGATTTGCAGGAGGCAACCTTGCAGGCGGCAACCTTGCAGGCGGCAACCTTCAGTACAGTTTTTAAGTTTTTCTGTTAGGTTAGGTTAGGTTAGGTTTTTCTTTCCCTAAAATCGAAGTGACATTAATTACCGGCATCCTTGTAGTGGATGACTTTTATACATCAAACTAAACATTAAAAAAAATGTTTTAAGTTTTTCTGTTAGGTTAGGTTAGGTCATTTTGACATTTGCAAAACTGCCTTCTGCAAGATTGCCTTCTGCAAAACTGCCGCCTGCAAGAATGCCGTCTGCAAGATTGCCGTCTGCAAATTTGCCTTCTGCAAGTTTGATGGGACCCATGGCAATTTATTCGCTAAATGTTACCATATTTTAAAAAAAAGTATTTGTTATTTGAAGTATTTTATTAAAAATAAATAATAGGCTGTCAGGATAAAACATTATTATATTTATAGTCTCAAAAAAGAGACGTAGAAATTCGTCTAAAAGTAAATTTTCCTTTTTCTATAACTTTTTCTATGTTGGTACAAATGACAGAAGTGACGGCGTTGCCACACTCGTAATCTAAAAATATGGCATGCGACTTATAAATATCGCTTGTGTTCAAGAATAGGGTCCTGACAAACCAAGCGATAAAAAGTGGGCGAAATATTTGGCATGCCAAAATTTTAGACTAATGCCAACATAGAAACACAAACAAATTATTTTGAAAATTGGCTTTAAATCATATTTTCTACATTTTCATCGAAAATAAGTGAATATTCCCTCACATCTGACTTTATCAGGCTTATTTAATATTTAACATAATTTAATGGAATATTTTTGTATTCAAAGCGTGGTTACATTCCGAACATACATATTTTTAAATAACGATTATATTTATTTTTTCCGAATCACTTACTGCCTTTAATAATAAGGTAACTAATGCAAGTATTACACAGTTTTACGGGTGCGATAATTTTAATCTTAGCCGATTTTTATGAAAAAAAATTTTGATGCGGAAAGTTGGCGACAAATTTCGCATGCGAAATTCAAGAATAGGCCCCATCCAAAAACGGGCGAACACAGACAAATTTGGCATGCTAAATATTTCAAGAATTGGCCCCCAGGACGCAGCCAGAAGAAATTTAACAGCTGACTGCCTGACAGCTCAAACGTCAGATTTTCGGATTGTTTCGTGTTTGTTTTGAGATTTTTATTATATTACGTATTTGCAACATGATTTTCAACCGATTTTATAAATCCTTCATGAATCATGTGTGTTATGTTTATCTTCGCAGACGTTTCTGTAGAGGAGCTTTGTCGAGGATTCGGGTATTATCAGATGAAAGTAAGGTTAGGTTGGAAGTGAGCAAGTTGCTGGAGTTTGGCAGTTCGTGGCCGGAGGAGGAGTGCGCGTTGCGGGAGGAAATGAGCGGGAGTATGTTGGTCGAAGAGAATTTCGTCAGCGAGGCGGAGGAAGAGTCGCTGCTGAAGGAGGTGGATCCCTACTTGCGCAGGCTGCGGTACGAGTACGACCACTGGGACAAGGTTGCCCCGCGCATTCTTCGTTCTCCTCACTTTGCTTCTGTTTAATGTATTTTTTGCAATAATTGTTATTTCAGGTTATTCATGGATTTCGCGAAACGGAGCGTAATAATTGGACGGAGGAGAACAACAAGATAATCGGGCGAGTTAGAGAGCGGGCGTTTCAGCCTGGAGACAACGCGCTCAGCCACGTCCACGTGCTCGACTTAGCAGCCAAAGGCCATATCAAGCCCCACGTAGACGCCGTCAGGGTGTGTACCTAGTCCTGCTGCGTAGCTTTTGCGAAATAAAAAAGGCACTGCCTATAATAAATACAAACGGAGCTGCCATGGAATTCACCGACCGGAGTCGGGCCCATCATAATACTATTTTTTTTTACACTTCTGGGGGGTGAGCAGTGGATTCCGGACTTACGAACCGGCTGTGGTAGGTTTAGGACAGCTGTCTTGCCACATGTGAGCGTTCACCTTGCCACCCATTCACTCCCCCTTCGAAGCCATAGAATTTGAGATGCGCAAATCGCAGTTTTAGATAATTTTTCTAAGAAAGAGTTGATTATTTTTCTGGAAAGGCCAAGATCTTTAAAGAGGTGAAATAGAGATTTAGCTGGCAGGCCACGAGCGCCAACTTCCACCGCGTGAAGGTGAACAGTGAAGCCGTTCCGGGTTACGGCATTTGCAAGATCATGGTATTTATTTAATTTGTACTCGTGGTCTTTTGGGATATTTGATTCCCATGGAACAGTTAATTCTACGATAAGAGCCACCTTCCGAGATAGAGAGTAAAGAGTTATATCTGGACGGAGGGCTGTGCATCCGAGACTTTCAGGGAATTTATACTGCTTAGAGACCGAATCAACCTCCAGAATCCAATCTGTAGCTTTCTCGATTATTGAGAAAGGTTTTGTAGTTAAATGTTTATTGCCTTTAGAGCCATCCCGCACAAACTGTATTGGGGGTTTGGAGGATACTGTCAAACCCTTGTTGGCACGAGCCACTGAGAGACTAATTACCTCGCGAATAACAGCGAGAACTTTGTCATGGCGGTAAGTGTACCGTCCTTGATCTAAGGCCACCTTGCAGCCAGCTAGAATGTGTCTAGCTGTGCAAGGGGTATTGCTACAGAGGGGACAAGAACTATCCTCGGCAAAGCTCCAACGAGCGAGGTTACTGGGGTCTGGAAGTGTATGCTGAAAGGCATTCAAATAAAATTTCAGCATCTCTGGCGTCCAGTCATAGAGCATTACCTTCCAGTGCATTGGAGGCGGAATGCAAAAGTCCCCAATTGTTGTCCAATCATTCTGGCATTGAAGGCCAATAGCATGAGCCATACTCTTGCTGTCGTAATCTCCCCGCAAAAGAGACTTCTTCAAGTCCACGTCGCTCGTGGTTGTACTGCCATACCCCAGACCAGTGCCATTCTGGCTGATTCCAGTAAGGAACTTTTTGTGGAAGTCTACGCGGGCTTGTAGATCATTTGAATCACTACGGCCACTTATTACGTGCTTCGATATTGCCGGATCTTTGGAATTGCACAGAATCGAATTTTTGGTTATTCTGGAGTTGGCGTAGAGGAGAGAGGGCAGTTTAAGCGCTAGCCCAAAATTTTGTTTGGACCTGAAGAGAGTCGAGGGGTCAGCTGGTTTGGCTAAGGACAGCCAGGATTTTAAACTAGCTGTCACCAGCGCATCTAGACGGGACAGTTGGGTTTTGGTAAAATCGTAAATAAGAAAGGGCCATGACAAATGTGACGTTAGATAATTGTCATAGATCCAGGCCTTACGAGGGCCAGAAATTAGCAAGGCATCTATTTTCGCCAGGCAACTTTTGAAATGCTCTATAACATGATCGCCCGAGACGTCCGTTCCCTGATGGGTGATTTTTCTGCCGAGGAATTTGAAATGATTGTTTGGGTCTATAAGGGAGATATTAGAGCCCTTATAGACCAATTTGGGGTCATAGGATGTAAATTTTGTGCCCATGCGGGCGAGTCCAAGGCAAAAACATTTGGAGGGCTTCACTTTTATACAGCCTGACCAGTCGCAGAAAAGCTCCACTTTCTGTAATAGCAGGGAAAGCTGCTTGGGGCTTCTGGTGATGAAAGTTAGGTCGTCGGCAAAAGCGAGGCACGACGAGGTGTATTGGCCGTCTGTTTTAAAACGGTAGCCCCACTTCCTGTCAAACTGGGTCAGGCTTTCCAGCAGTATATTAAAAACTATATTAAAAATCGTCGGGGAGAGGCAACAGCCCTGAAATAGTCCAATTGAATATGGTATAGAGCGGGTAGTCCATTCTTGCGTTTTAACATGGAAAGTCAGACAGTTGTAGTAGGAGGCTACAATGTCACGCACGACTGGTGGGAAGTTGTACCAGCGGAGTGCAAAGTGGAGGAGACTGTGTCGGACTGACCCAAAGGCATTCTCTAGGTCGAGCCAGCATACATTGATTTGGCGTTCGTGCTGTCTCGCATCCTTGATGGCAGCAGCCAGGAGAGAATTGTGCTCGAGGCAGCCCGAGACGCCGCGCATGAAGCCTTTTTGAACTGATACTCCAAGGTACTCATTCCGGTGCATGAATTCGCTCATCCTCGTGTGGACTATGCTAAAAAAGATTTTGGCCACAGTGTCTGTGAGAGCAATGGGCCGAGCGTCCTTTGGTCCGGTGCAAACTGGGACCTTCGGAATTAAGATGACTGTCGCTCGGCCAAAATTCTGTGGGACTACACCGCTATTCCAAATATTTCGGAAGATGGATCCTAAATATTGCAGAAGGCAGGGGCATTTTTTGTATACTAAATAGGGAATACCATCGGGACCCGGAGTAGAGCCCGACGGCTTCCTCTTTACTTGATTAAGAATCTCATCTAGAGATGGAGGTTGAGAAGCAAAAGCTACCGTAGGCAGGGGCGGAGGTGTAATGCCCGGCGGAGGGCTGTAATTATGGAGCCGCATTGGGTCCTCATACGTGGTCGAAAAATATTCCGTGGCCATTTCTTCCGGGATTTGGATTTTTCCCTTGGCGGCAGACAAAACCGTTTTGCTGTAGTTAAAACGGTTTTTGTCGAACCGGGCTTCCTCTTTGGATTTGAGAAATGCTGCCTTGCGCTTGTCGTTTTGCGTTGCTACGCTCTGTATGAGTTTTAGTATAGAGCGGTACGCGCGCGAGAAGTTGTGGCAGAGGGCTTTATCCCCGGCTTTCTTGGCTTCACGTAACTGGCGACGAAGTAGCCGCTTTTGCCTACGGAGCTTTGCCTTAAATGCGTTTTCTCTGTGAACCGGGTCGACATGGGTAGATTTAGGGTAAACACCCGAGAAGTATTCATGGACCGCCACCTGGAAGGACGACAGCTGGACGCTGGCAGGGGCATTACGGTTCACAGAGTGGTCAAGAATAGAAGTTAAATTATTATTATGAAATTCCCAGTCCTCTTTCGCAAGTGAAGGGAATTTTAGAGGAGGGAAGGATACGATTTGCGCGGGTAGAGGAGACCGGTCGGGTGACAAACTGCGGGCAGATGTGGAGTCAAGGGACATGTGAGGTTCAACTCTGTCCGTGACTCCTTGCGACGGTTTAAGACACTGACGTGCAGCGTCGCTATCATCGTGCCCAGCAATGTGTTTTTTTAACCATGCTAATCGTTTATATTGTTTCCCGCAGATAGGACAAGCAAGGTCCGGTGTCGTTTTAGCCGTCTTTATTTATTAACGTAATTCGAGAAATAGCATAATCAGAGGAGAGATAGAAAGAGACGGTTAAGAAGGTTTCAACGCCAGGCTTAGGGCATAGATAACCATGCGTGACCATGCGTCCCGCTTTGGGCGGGACAGCCCCGCTTTCAGGCTGTCTGTCCCGCTGTCCCCAGCGAGAGTAAAAATGTCCCGCTTTCGCAAACACACCAAAAGATAATTTAAGCCCAAAAGTTGTTCAAGCACTTTCGTGATAACAATCTCAACTGTACTAACTTTCGTATTGAGTACGTTTTATGTCTGCCTGGAAGTAACGCACCTGTCGAAAGAGTTTTTTTCTCTAATGAATAAAATATGGACGAGCAAAAAACACAGTAAGTGTCGCAGTTTTAAAAGCCATTTTGATTACCAAGACTAACATTAATAAATCATGTAATCAGCTCCATTCTTACTTAAAAACTAGACCCGATATTTTGAAACAAATTTGCTCCTCCGACAAATATAAAACAACTGCGTAGATATCTATAGATATTATTAGTAATACTGTTATCATGTTTTTCATTTTTGAATAAAAAGTAGTAAAAGACCAATACGTTTTTTCGTCAAGGCATCCCGCTTTGACGAAAAAATTAATGGTCACGTTAGGCATAGCCAGAGTTGTCATAGGGGAGAATTTCACAAATTTATAGAGGTGGTAACTAGGGATTATCGTATTTTTCAAGGAAAGAGAAGTGACAACGAAAATTTGTATTTAATGCTCCAGCGAGGTGGACGGGGGCAGGAGCCAACTATCCATTACCTACCCGGGTAGTTTTAACTAAAGGTCATTCTGTCTACCCGGGCTCAGGAATTTGCAAAACACATGAACGACTTCTACCCCTCCCAACGAATCGACCATGAGGCCTTTATTTTACTAAACATGGAGATACACTATAACAATTAAGTAACAATAAAATAATAGCTATAATATACAATATAAAGCTGGACGCAGAAGGTAGACAATTTTTTTTTTGTTAAAATGTAAAACGTACAATAACCGGTAGCTCGGCAGAAAAATCACCCATCAGGGAAAAGACGTCTCGGGCGATCATGTTATAGAGCATTTCAAAAGTTGCCTGGCGAAAATAGATGCCTTGCTAATTTCTGGCCCTCGTAAGGCCTGGATCTATGACAATTATCTAACGTCACATTTGTCATGGCCCTTTCTTATTTACGATTTTACCAAAACCCAACTGTCCCGTCTAGATGCGCTGGTGACAGCTAGTTTAAAATCCTGGCTGTCCTTAGCCAAACCAGCTGACCCCTCGACTCTCTTCAGGTCCAAACAAAATTTTGGGCTAGCGCTTAAACTGCCCTCTCTGCTCTACGCCAACTCCAGAATAACCAAAAATTCGATTCTGTGCAATTCCAAAGATCCGGCAATATCGAAGCACGTAATAAGTGGCCGTAGTGATTCAAATGAACTACAAGCCCGCGTAGACTTCCACAAAAAGTTCCTTACTGGAATCAGCCAGAATGGCACTGGTCTGGGGTATGGCAGTACAACCACGAGCGACGTGGACTTGAAGAAGTCTCTTTTGCGGGGAGATTACGACAGCAAGAGTATGGCTCATGCTATTGGCCTTCAATGCCAGAATGATTGGACAACAATTGGGGACTTTTGCATTCCGCCTCCAATGCACTGGAAGGTAATGCTCTATGACTGGACGCCAGAGATGCTGAAATTTTATTTGAATGCCTTTCAGCATACACTTCCAGACCCCAGTAACCTCGCTCGTTAGAGCTTTGCCGAGGATAGTTCTTGTCCCCTCTGTAGCAATACCCCTTGCACAGCTAGACACATTCTAGCTGGCTGCAAGGTGGCCTTAGATCAAGGACGGTACACTTACCGCCATGACAAAGTTCTCGCTGTTATTCGCGAGGTAATTAGTCTCTCAGTGGCTCGTGCCAACAAGGGTTTGACAGTATCCTCCAAACCCCCAATACAGTTTGTGCGGGATGGCTCTAAAGGCAAAAAACATTTAACTACAAAACCTTTCTCAATAATCGAGAAAGCTACAGATTGGATTCTGGAGGTTGATTCGGTCTCTAAGCAGTATAAATTCCCTGAAAGTCTCGGATGCACAGCCCTCCGTCCAGATATAACTCTTTACTCTCTATCTCGGAAGGTGGCTCTTATCGCAGAATTAACTGTTCCATGGGAATCAAATATCCCAAAAGACCACGAGTACAAATTAAATAAATACCATGATCTTGCAAATGCCGTAACCCGGAACGGCTTCACTGTTCACCTTCATGCGGTGGAAGTTGGCGCTCGTGGCCTGCCAGCTAAATCTCTATTTCACCTCTTTAAAGATCTTGGCCTTTCCAGAAAAATAATCAACTCTTTCTTAGAAAAATTATCTAAAACTGCAATTTGTGCATCTCAAACTCTATGGCTTCGAAGGGGGAGTGAATGGGTGGTAAGGTGAACGCTCACATGTGGCAAGACAGCTGTCCTAAACCTACCACAGCCGGTTCGTAAGTCCGGAATCCACTGCTCACCCCCCAGAAGTGTAAAAAAAAAAAAAAATTGTATTATGATGGGCCCGACTCCGGTCGGTGAATTCCATGGCAGCTCCGTTTGTATTTATTTATTTATATCTGCCTGCCATTGCGGGTCGAGATATAGTTAAACCCTGGTCATATAATAATATGTATATGAGAACAACTGCAAAGAAAAAGGATGTCACAAGTGAATGGATTGGCTTACTCCAGCATTGTAAATGTTGAAGAACAAGTCGCGATACAGTACTGGTGATCTCCCCAGGCGAGGAGTAGCCAGTTGCCTTGACTCCTCCAAATGTGACACCCAATGAGACACAAACTGATGGAAGGCCGCAAAGCCCTCCTTGTTACTGACCAAATAGGGATGCGGTTGCCAATGGTTCGTGGGCCATTGGGCCACAATGACCCACCTCGTGCATGGGTCGGCCCAACTCGTGGCTCAGTACCCATCCGGTAGCCTCAACGTAAAAGTTCGAGCCTGGGGAAGGACTCTCGTTCCCCCTGCAAATGAGTATGCAGGTGGGTCAGTTTTCCCCGGGTGATGTTCTTCGGGTGCATCTGAGCGGCTTGGACACCGTGCGGTGTCAGCCAATCGACTGTACACTTCGGCTGAAAACCGGGAAAGTCTGGAATCAACATACAGTTTCCTATGAAGCAGGGGTAGTGGCTTACCTAATGTCAGCCACTCCGAAAACGTCCGGTCGGCTGCCCGATCCCGCGTGAACATACGGGCAAAGGATGCCACGGTCTGCGCAAAATTTCAACTGAATTACCGCATTAACATTAGGTATAGGCCGGGTAAGTGACTTTGATCCGTGACCAGAGACAAGAGGCCGGAAGAATTCCGCCAAATCCGCACCCAGCGGGCTGCCGCTGAGAGGCAGCCCGCTGAGTGCTTCTCAACGCGTAAGGCGTTGCTCTGTGAGTTGGCGTTGTAGCTAGACAGTGGACTGTGATGTCCCTAAGTCCAGGCTCACTCCAGATTAAAAGAACTACCATATATCGTTATAACCTCCTGGGGTGTCCTCAACAGCATCTAGTAGTTTCTCCCCCATGAGCGAAAGCACTGAACACAACCAGATAACGTGCTCTGTAGTTTAACCATCTTCACTGCATATAAATAAAACCTATATAATATCAGGGTACATGCGTGTACCCTGAAATATAGGTATACCCCAATAAAATATACAAGGTATTATGCAAAATAGTAATATCGCCGTTATGTTCACTTTGAGTAGAATTCTTCTATTTCTTCATAGGCCAACCGGCTAGCAGCACCCTTCACGATGCTCACTCTGTAGGTATACCAACTTATGTACTTTAACAACTACTCTTAGCTTTCATCTTCGTCCCTTATGAAACATTACGGGTACATTAGAATTTCATTAACCGCTCGGAAGCCAGCCTTCTTGCGAAAAAACTGCGCCACAACTTTTAGTGATTTTGTAAACTATCAATATCGTTTTTTCATGAATTCCCTCTTGTTACCTAGTAATTAATCTGGTTACTCATGTATATTATATATTTATATAATATAGTATACGGGGGCCGGTCGAAACGGTTACGCGCGGATTTGTCAAACAACGCAAAATGCCTATAAGCACTGTCGGCGTCTGACGGGTTAAGCAACCCTATGGACTTGTATAATCTGGACAAATTTTTCTAAGTTTCTAAACAATTCTAAGTTTTGCGCTATTATTTTGTACCATAGCAAAGTAGCATTACTAATAGCGGCTACACCAAATAGTGACTCAACTCACAACCTAAGTCTTAAGGCCTTTGGGAACATGTCTTCGGCTCTAACAGACGATCCTTCGGCCCTCGTTGATCTACAGCATGCGATCAATCTCAAATCAATATCATTGACACTAAAATGATTTATTGGTTTCCGTTTCTTTTTTAGTTTTGCGGTTCAACAATAGCTGGCCTGTGCCTTTTGTCAGATGCGGTGATGCGACTCAACCACTCGGCCAAACCTCACTTAACAGTTGATGTTCTCCTGCCCAGGAGGAGTCTCTATATTATTAGGTGAGTTATCTGTACGTACCTGATCATTTCATTTCGTTGACAGCGCATTTACCAGAAACTTAAAAAAAAACTTTGCCACTGACAAAAAGAACAATAAAGTAAACCAAATATTTTCTTTTCTAAATATATTTTTTTATTTCTGAGTTTGACAAAATTACGGAGAATAGGTGTTATTAGAACACCCGAGTAGGGAATAGTATTATGATGGGCCCAAAAAAATATTTTTTTCTAAGTTAAACAAGTTTTATTTGATTATATATTTTTTTTTATTATAATAAAAAATAAATTACTTTAGGGATAACAGCATAATATATTTTTTAAAAACATTAAAAAAAAATGTCTTCATCAGTGAATTCAATGGCAGTTTCGTTTGTATTTTATTTAATTAGTAGATGAAATGTGTCACCAGTCGATTTAGAATGCTTTTTTTTCAGATTTCAAGGTTATTTTTTATGTTAGGTTTAAAAAGGTTTAATTTGCATTTGAGTATCGTGTATTATTGTAATCTATACTAATATTATAAAGAGGTAAAGTTTATGACGTTGTAGGAAGTAATCTCTGGATCTACTAAACCTACTTTGAAAATTATTTTACCAATGGAAAGCCACGTTATTTGTGAGTGTCATAGGCTATATATTAATCCGAAAAATGAAAAGACTTTTTCGTGGTAGTCGGATTTGCAAAGTAAGTCGGAGAATAAGCGGCCGAACGTAAGCGTTTCTAACTAACGCTGCCTTAACGATGAGAGATATATGATTAAGTTCTAGAGAAAAGTTGTAGAGCTTGATAATGCCTACAAAAAAGTCACAGACAGCATATGTCTAACTTTTATATTTAAGTCAAAAAAGTAGTCTTTTACATTAGGGTCATGTTTATAGGTCATATTATCAACAATCATGAATTCTTATCAAAATAAGTAAATTTATCGTCTCAAGTGTTTAAAACAAAAGACTTTTGCTTTTTACTGCATATAATATCCCTTTTACTACATAAATGGTTAAAGAGATAAGACACTCACAAATAAGACACTCACAAGAAGACACTTACAAATAACGGTCATATAGTCAAATTGGCATGCAAATACATACATACATAATGCAGTAAAATATAACCCTTCTTTTGGCAATCAGGAAATAAATCATAGCACTCAGTACTAACCGTACCACACTCATAATTTCATCACAAGTTAAAAGTTTTACCGGCCAACGAAGTGGGCACGGGTCAGCTAGTAAAATATATATTTACTATTAACCTATGTAATGTTTTCAAAAATATTATTTGATAATAATTCCTATGAAAAAAGAATATCTCTGACCTTTTTATTTTCCTCTTAAAAAACAGGTTATCATTATTTACGATTCTTTTGAATTAAATTTAATGTAAGTAAGTAAATGCCTGATGTTTATTTTTATTTTGCTTTATTTGTAGTGGCCCTGCAAGATACGACTTCTCGCACGAAATCCTGGAACAGTCCTTGAGCAAATTTCGGAATAAGGATGTTCCGAGAGATCGCCGCATATCAATCATTTGCAGGAACGAACCTAGGCCAACGGCATAGCTCCAAATTATAGAATTTAATTATTTTAAAATGCAATCTTGTCATATTTCTAGTGTAAATTAATCAAAATATGACTGATTTATTAAATGTTATTTATTATAATTTTCATATTATTCACAGTGAATTCAATGGCAGTTTCGTTTGTATTTTATTTAATTAGTAGATGAAATGTGTCACCAGTCGATTTAGAATGCTTTTTTTTCAGATTTCAAGGTTATTTTTTATGTTAGGTTTAAAAAGGTTTAATTTGCATTTGAGTATCGTGTATTATTGTAATCTATACTAATATTATAAAGAGGTAAAGTTTATGACGTTGTTGGAAGTAATCTCTGGATCTGCTAAACCTACTTTGAAAATTCTTTTACCAATGGAAAGCCACGTTATTTGTGAGTGTCATAGGCTATATATTAATCCGAAAAATTAAAAGACTTTTTCGTGGTAGTCGGATTTGCAAAGTAAGTCGGAGAATAAGCGGCCGAACGTAAGCGTTTCTAACTAACGCTGCCTTAACGATGAGAGATATATGATTAAGTTCTAGAGAAAAGTTGTAGAGCTTGATAATGCCTACAAAAAAGTCACAGACAGCATATGTCTAACTTTTATATTTAAGTCAAAAAAGTAGTCTTTTACATTAGGGTCATGTTTATAGGTCATATTATCAACAATCATGAATTCTTATCAAAATAAGTAAATTTATCGTCTCAAGTGTTTAAAACAAAAGACTTTTGCTTTTTACTGCATATAATTTCCCTTTTACTACATAAATGGTTAAAGAGATAAGACACTCACAAATAAGACACTCACAAGAAGACACTCACAAATAACGGTAATATAGTCAAATTGGCATGCAAATACATACATACATATGCAGTAAAATATAACCCTTCTTTTGGCAATCAGGAAATAAATCATAGCACTCAGTACTAACCGTACCACACTTATAATTTCATCACAAGTTAAAAGTTTTACCGGCCAACGAAGTGGGCACGGGTCAGCTAGTAAAATATATATTTACTATTAACCTACCTATGTAATGTTTTCAAAAATATTATTTGATAATAATTCCTATGAAAAAAGAATATCTCTGACCTTTTTATTTTCCTCTTAAAAAACAGGTTATTATTATTTACGATTCTTTTGAATTAAATTTAATGTAAGTAAGTAAATGCCTGATGTTTATTTTTATTTTGCTTTATTTGTAGTGGCCCTGCAAGATACGACTTCTCGCACGAAATCCTGGAACAGTCCTTGAGCAAATTTCGGAATAAGGATGTTCCGAGAGATCGCCGCATATCAATCATTTGCAGGAACGAACCTAGGCCAATGGCATAGCTCCAAATTAATGAATTTAATTATTTTAAAATGCATTCTTGTCATATTTCTAGTGTAAATTAATCAAAACATGACTGATTTATTAAATGTTGTTTATTACAATTTTCATATTATTCAGTCAATTCTTAAAATGTGTGTTCTGTGATTGCCTACTGGAATATACAATGATTTGAACCCTATCGAGAACTTCTGGGAAATAACAGGGAATTCCAAGAAGAAGCCTAAAAATAAACGGGAAGTCCAAGAATGCATTGCGGGTGTGCGTGGTTTATGAAAAAATCTGATTTATTATATGCAGAGAGATGCAAAGTCCTTATTTTGGCAGGAGGGACCCTTCTCATATTAAACGTTCGAAGTATTAAATAAAAACAAAAAATGTGTTTTCCTTAAAGTTGAAACATTGTTTTATTTAAACCCCAAACCTGAAATATAGTTTATAAAATCACTTTATTTGAGTCGAAACCACTAACAGTACACGGTTATCAATAGGGTAAGAAGTTTTACACACTCGAAAAGCTTTTGTCATTTTGGAATTAATTAAATATATATCCATTGTTTGTTCGATTTTGAAGTGGCCGTAACTAAGCCGGTGTAGCTGGTGCGGCGCACCGAGGCCCACGGTAGCTCGGGGGCCCAAAATGGACGAAACCACAATTGTGACACATGGAACAAAGTACAAAAACAATTTTGAAGCCATCTTTTGCGTCACAATTATTACTTTGTGTTAAATCCTTAACAAGTAAAATTGCAAAACTTGCAAATATTTTTGAGATTGCTGTTTCAGCTATTATTAAAGACAATGCTTTGAGAGCCAGCTTTGCTGAGGTTTATTTGTTACTAATATTATTTCTATCTATTCCTGTCACAAGTCAACAGCCGAACGTTCTTTTTCGATTCCGCAACAGGTTTGAGGCAAATTAGTATGCCGATTTATGATATAATGTAGCTGCTATATAAATAGGGGGAGACGGGGCTGTTTGGAACGATTTTTGTAATGACCCCGTAGTTTCCTCATTTTTATGTATTTCCAAGAACTAAATACCACGTTACTTACTCTGACTAAGTGCCTTGACTTTGGCATTTAAAAAATCCCGAAAAGCATTGTCGTTGTTCGGCAATAGATTTTTTTTTAAAAAAAGGGAAATCGTTCCAAACTGCCTCATAGTGGGGTAGTTATGAACTGGTATGGGGTAGTTTGGAACGTTGAAAATTATACTTTTCGCAATCATATTATTTATTTAAGGAGATCTTATTTAATGTTACTTCACCAAAAATTGCACAAATTTGTTCACTCTTTCAGCAGAAATATTCTGACCTGAACACAGATGTCTTGATTTTTTTTTAAATTAAGCCATATTACATTTTTTGTGCAAATTACAAAGCTTGAACAATCACAACAAATTTAATATAGTCGTTATTTAAGATTATACCTATCAAACTTTACCGACAATTCCTTAATTTTTTAAAGTCTTTCCGATGATTTGTTTTGCGCTGGGCGCGGAAGCCTAGATATGACTTCTGATTATTGTACCAATGATATATCTTCGATTACAGGATACACAAACCTGTTTTTGTCTAAGAAAGATTTCTTTCTAAGAAAAATCACGAATTCTGAGCCATTATCCATGACTTCTGAGCCATTATTCTCCTTAGAGGTTGTAGTGAATAAACTTGTGCATGAGATAAACTTGTGCTTTCTGGTTTTCTTAGGGACATGGTTGGGTGTCGCTTCATAAAACCAGACATCCAATCTTTACCCGCGCGATTTTTGTTCATCCAAATTTCAGGGATATTTTTCTTTAGAAGTACGGCATACTAGTAAGCAAGTTCTTGTGCTTGAGTATAAGTCGGTCCATAATGTATGTTAGATGATTTCAAAAAGTATTCTCCTAGCAGCTTTTCCTCCAAGACTGAAAAAACCTGTCGCGATCCATGTTTATTTAAATGTTGTGGGTTAGGGTCACAAGTGTCACCATCTGAATTCCCACTATCAGTTTCCTTTTCATCGCACAGGAAATGATTTTTCCTATACTGAAGGACTCGATTGAACAAGATATCTTAATACCGAACATGTCAGCGACAATCCTGAACGACTTTTTCGGTCAATTTTACGTATATAAGTGAGCACCATAACTGCAACAATACAAAATGCACCTGTAATCGAACGACTCCATCACCGGGGCAGTTTTGAAAGCGTCCAAAACTGCCCCATGGCAGATTTCCCAAAGTGCCCCACCAAAGCAATTTTTAAATTAAAAATCAAGAAAAATTTCGGGGTTAAGTTGCGAGAATAAAATTAACCGAGCATAATGGCGAAATATATGCTCTATCAACTTGTCTTAATGCATAATTGAGTACGTTTAAGGCTTATCTAGTTAGAGGCTTACGAAATGACTTAAAAAGTACTTACTGAATTCCGAAAATCTTTAATTTTTGTCTACAACTTGCAATAACGACCGCAACCACAAACCATTTTGACAACTTACTGACTTATGTGTTGCCAACTAAACGTCTTTTTTTGACATTTTTAGAATGGCGCATTATGAAAAAAAACGCGTTTTTATAACTGCCCCGTGTCCCAAACAGCCCCGTCTCCCCCTATGTAATGTAGCTAGGTTTACAGAAATTACTTCCTATATGCCATAATAAAAGTAAGTAGGGGGACGGGCCTTTTGGCAAATTGTGCACCGGGCCCATTTTTTGTAGTTACGCCACTGGTTTAACGGTATAGAACTTGATGCTCTGCCTCGCCTTTGTGGCGAGTTACAACAAAGTGGACATCATAAAAACCTTATCCATGAAAAAATACATGAATGAGCAAACTTCCACGGTTAAACGGTGTCAAAGTATATTAAGCTCGGACAGACAGACAAATATACCAACATCCATTTATATATATATATATATATATATATATATATATATATATATATATATATATATATATATATATATATATATATATATATATATATATATATATATATATATATATATATATATATATATATATATATATATATATATATATATATATATATATATATATACCTATATATATATATATATATATAATGATTGGTTTTTTGTAAAATCTTTTTTTTTTTAAGAATTCGTTTAAAGGATGACACTTTGATGAAAAAATAAAAATAATAAAAGCCACTTACATAGCTGGAAGGTTTTCCCGGACTGGACTGGGAAATGCTTATTGTTTAAACGAGATGTATTCTTGGATGAGTACCACTTTCGACGGTACACTGTAGGTTTAATGGGATCCCTTTATCGCTAGCGAACGATCACCCTTCATCCACATCTCAAAAACAAAGCGTATCCTTTTGCAAACCAAAATAAAATGTCTTTATTAAAGACAAATTTAAGCAAAAACAATGAAAAAAATCACAATCAATCGTCTCTTAAATGCGGAATGACATTTCGAAAATTCGATTTGAAATTCGAATATATCCACTCTTTAAAAGGACGATATACGATTGCTGGGCTCGCTATCAGCCAGCTATTAAATGAAAATAAAAATAAAATACTTCATTTGCTCGTTCCCATGAAATAAGATATAAATCGTAATTTCAGGTCGAGAAGTTTATACTTAAGGCTATATGATATTTACAAGAGTTCAAAACATAAGATAAAATTGTATTATTGTTAATATTTGATTGGTTTTTTTTAAATCTTTTTTTTTTTTTAAGAATTCGTTTAAAGGATGACACTTTGATGAAAAAATAAAAATAATAAAAGCCACTTACATAGCTGGAAGGTTTTCCCGGACTGGACTGGGAAATGCTTATTGTTTAAACGAGATGTATTCTTGGATGAGTACCACTTTCGACGGTACACTGTAGGTTTAATGGGATCCCTTTATCGCTAGCGAACGATCACCCTTCATCCACATCTCAAAAACAAAGCGTATCCTTTTGCAAACCAAAATAAAATGTCTTTATTAAAGACAAATTTAAGCAAAAACAATGAAAAAAATCACAATCAATCGTCTCTTAAATGCGGAATGACATTTCGAAAATTCGATTTGAAATTCGAAATTATCGAAACGGCTTCAGTGAAAAAGTAAACTTGTATCATCCGCATAGAGTAAGGTTTTGGTGTAGGCGAGCAAGCAATTGCGACCAAGAATCGATCCCTGGGAAACTCCGCAGGTTATCGTTTGAGGTGTCGATCTAAATCCATTTATTTCTACTACCTGCTACCTGCCTATTAGGTAGGATTTTATCATTTCATTGGCTTTGCCCCGAATCCCATAACTGTTTTTATTGAGCAGTATTTCGTGGTCATCCGAATCAAACGCTTTGGATAGATCACAAAAAACTTCTGAGGTAATAAAAAAAATTGGGGCGATGAAATACAACTGTCTTTGGGCAAAGGTTGTATGTACTTGAAGAATTTCATAGTTCGTCCCTTTCGCCATTCTAGTTGGTTTTTGCTGCTGTCTTTGAGGACGCTTCTCTAATGTATTGTAAAAAAATATAAGGGATTGTTTCACGAACAACTGCCTAATATCCAGAACACTTGCTTCGCTGAACAGCAGGTCAGAGTCACAGCGGGGATGTTTGCTGTATGTAACCCGCAATAACAATTTCTGGGCTTTAACCAGTGGTTCGAGTACTTGTTTCGTACAGGCTCCCCATGCAATGATACCATGCACCCATTTGGGTGCATGGTAGTTTTGACAAAGCGCCATGTACACAATTTTTAACGTCGGATTGGCTAGAATGTTGCTTAGCTCGCGAAAGACGTATACTAACTTTGTGTGTGCGCAACACGGGCAGGCGACAGACTCCAGGCGGGCCAGGCCGCCCGCGGGCAGTCTGGTAGTGAATTCCCCGCTCAGGGACCGTCGATCGGAGCTTCAAGTGAGCCGGGCCCATTGACCCGGCTTTCAGATTGGACGTCGAAGTGCTGCGCGCCTTGTGGCAGGTATCTAAAAACGATTGCGCGACGCCGTCGTCCCACTAAATCGGTTGCCCTCGGTGCTCAAGTAATAAAACTTTTTTTATGAAACATTTGTGGTTTTTGTATTTATCATTATAGATATATTTCGGTTCGATTTTATTTATCAATATAGATAATATATTTCGGTAATGTACCTACTCAATCATACCTTTTATTAACACGCTTTTATTAGGTCGACCTGTATGTAACTATGCAATGGAATCTAAGGTAGGTAACTAATTTAACCATCTTCCAAGGATCGCAGCGTCATGAAAATTGGCAGCTGTATGTAGTTCTGATGACAATACAATAATATGGTACTGTCGAACTGATCTGATGATGGAGTCGGAAGATATGAACTGGAACTTCATGATGGAACATCGTATCATAGCTGTGTTTGGACTTGGTAGAAAAGTCTTGGAATGAACTTTGACCACGATTAGGTTTCTAGGTCTGATGATGAAGCCGGAAGATAGGCACTGGCATTCCATGATGGAATATCGTATCATAGCCGTGTGTATGTGAATATCGTATCATAGCCCAAAAGCGTGTTTTTAGTGTTTTTTTTCAAACTATTAATTTATTTGATACTAAACACGATATTTATTGATATTTGGACATTAGACAACTACTTCTATGACATTTGGATAGTTTAGGTTATAGGTAGGTTATAATTTAGTTAGGTTAGATAACCCTATGACACTCAAGACGACATAGCGATTATAACACACTTCGGCGCAAACGTTTAGAAGTTATGGGGGAATAAATAAACGGAAAACATAGATACTCGTACATGAATCATGAATACATTACACTACTTTTTGTTGGGTAGTGGTGTAATAAAATAGCTGAAATTACAGTTCCATGCGTGCTATTTTTCTTCTTCCCCGCTACTTCCCCGATTCGATGATATGAGCGCTGCCACCGTGCTTCAGCGATAATAACGTTAAACATTATATAGATACAACACCGAGTAGATACATTCAAAGCTACAGTTAAATCAACGCCGTCTGCCCTTAGGGTAATCTCATCTTAGCAACACGTGTCCCCGAACGAAGGTCTGTCCGTGACCTTTCCCCGATGAGCTAGGTACAGGTCACGCGATAAGAGCTGGCACGTTCACAGTACTCACACTAATGCAATGTCACTATACAGTGTGTTTCAAAATAAATGCAATAATTTTAAAATATCTACCTATATATAGGTGGATATTATATTATATATTACAAATATAACCTCATATAATTACCGTAATAACTTTTTAATAAGTATTAACATTATTATATATTTTTTAATGTTCGTAATTTTAAATTTTGATAGATTTTTTGTTCGTGTAATTTAAAGACTGTTTTTATATATAGAATAAGTTTCAACAATCTGTAAAATTTTGGAAAATAAATTGAATTGAATTGAATTAAATCTTTATGCTATGATTATTGTACGTAGATATTAAATGTCTCAAATTGACTACAAAGCGGTTATTGACAATAACGACGTTTTATTTTATTACCGTAAACAGAAAACATTTACCGCATGCTTGATTAAAATGGCATTAAGGTAACTTTGCTACTATCTAGATTAGCAATCGAAATAATTTTGTTAGTTGAATTACTAATACAAGCCGTTATGGGCTAATAATACACTAAAAAGACGTAAAATATCCAGCTAACTGTGTTTTAATTCGGTTATAACTTGAATGCGAAAAAAGAACACTCTGTATGTCAAGCTGTTTGAACAGTAACAAAATACGGTCTCCTTCATACTCATAAGCTTGACCGCGAGCGAGAGAGACGGAAAGACTTTTTATGATGCGCATCAAGTGAAAGTCACGTCGCGCGTCACGACATTGCATTAGTGTGAGTACTGTGAACGTGCCAGCTCTCGCTGCGGCACCTATACCCACCTTCGGACCGAGCCTTGCCTCCCAAAACTTCTGCAGGAATCGTTAGGCGGAGACGGTTCCTTGCTTGCAAGCTGGAATTATTGATAGCAAGCCGGAGGGGAAGGTTCCTTGCTCGCGCCGATGCTCTCCGAATTAGAGTGTATGTATCCTGCTGGCGCCCTTCTGGTAATTACGACTCATCTTTACCTGAGCATTCGCACTTCAAAGAACATCCTATACAATTTTAATTAGTCCTCATTTTCCATAAATAATCGACGCTCGTGACAATATACATATACCTACTATTAACGATATTTACTAGTAAAGATATTTTTTGGTATAATTTGACATGAATTCTTATGAAAAACGAATATCTCTGTTTGAACTTTTTGTTTTCCTCTTGAACAAGTATTATAGAAAAAGGAAAATCATAACCTAAGATTAATTTTAACTTAAATTAATGTATCCTATGACACTCGGGTTGACATAACGATTCTAACAATACCACACACTTCTAAATCGGACAAGCGTGTTGAAGTTTTGGTGGAATAAAGAAACGGAAAACGTTCATAGATGAATCCTGAACACATTATACCCTTTTTTGTTGGGCAGTCATATAAAAAAGTAGTTGGATTTGTTCACAAATATTCCCAACTGACTTGAAATACACTATACTTTACGAATTTTTAGGAATTCATTGTATGTACATAAGTAGTGACATCCGAAAATGAAAATAGCCAAATTAGAAGATTTTCTGTTTTAATTATTATGAATTAAAATTTAAAAGAAGGTATCATAGAAAAAAATAGTGCAGTTTTTTTACTCTTTCTATGTATTTGAGTTGTTTAGTTTAAATCATTTGCAACTCCCCAATGCAACTCCCCATCCCCGATGAAAGCAAAACTTAAACGTTATTTTTTACATAAAGACATAGTGGTGGTTACTCGACTTGATGCAATAATTATTTCCACTACTGAAAAAGCAGATTAAAAGAGAAGGAAAGATAACAGTATGTGTGATTTTAATCAATGTCCAGTTTTCTGAAGCTTCCTTCGCTGCCAAAGAGGTCGCCGGAGTTCTTGGCTTTCTCCGGGCGAAGTGACTCGTTGACCCGCATTTTCCCCTCCTCTTTGAACCAGTCGCGATTGGCTTCCACCACTTCCAGCATTTGCTCTGTAACCAGAACACCTTCCTAATAAATATCTATTTATATACCTTAGTAATAAGGGGGGGGGGGGGTATCCCACTCCCTTATCACTCGCGTTTACATATGTAGACGTGGGTGAGTAGGGTGGGGGAAGGAATTTCTGCACTTACGGTGAACTACTCGGAGCGGTGGAAGATCTCCGCCCGCCTCCAGGGGTAGCATTCTCTTGGGGATATACTGGTGTAACTCATCGAGAGAGTGATGGACGTGGATGCTGTCGGCCGTGCTTTGGTTTAAAAATGGCTTGATGAGTTTCAGAATGCTGCTTATCAAATTCTTCGCGTTTATGAAGTGGAAGGAATCCAGACGAACTGGCATCGCGTCCTGAAAATTTACACCATTTTTATTCAAATTCGTATGTTCATAGCAACTTGGGTTGTCGACTACAGCGGGCGAGCCCGTCACCTCAGGAAGTTTTACCGATTAGTCGTTCTATCTCCCTGGAGTGAGCGTAGAAGACTGGGGGATAAAACAGTCCACCATCTAGCTACGTCACAAGCCCGTCAGAGGCCAACGCCTTAGCCGCGAGATAGCTAGGAATGTTATCCGGCGGGCCGACACTCACGGCCTTACTTCCAATTGTGACCAGATTACTCCGGTCTCTCGATTAATTACGAGTTCTAGGTCTCTCCCTTACGAAGCGGTGAAACGGTGTATACCGAATCTATCGCGGACCACAGCGTCATTTGCCCGGCTGTTCACCCAGGATCGGATGGCCGATGGTCGTTTCAAGAGCAGTCGCCTTAAGGTCCGCAACCACCCCCGCTCTATAGGAAACAGTACTGCTTCCAGACTCCCCCGACTGTTAGTCAGAGGGGGGAGCTAATGGGCCCATGATGAGGTGGCCACGATGACCAATGTGTTCAGGGTCGGTCACACTCACGGGTCAACACCCATCCGATGGCCTCCACGCATGGGGTGCGAACCTGGGTAGGACACTGGGTCAACCAGTCTCCCCTGGGAATCAAACCTCTGGCGCTCCTGGACGGTCTGCGCACCGATCGGCGCAAGCCAAACGACTGTGCTCTCCGACTAACAGTCGGGGGAGTCTGGGAACTGTATTGTTCCCTATACACTGAGAAAAAAGCCATTTGGTCGAAACGGAAAAATATCGTTACGTCATTCGTTAGTATCAGTAGAATGATAAAATACCCGTTTTTTTTGTAAAATAAAAGGCGCACCTGTATTTTTATGAGTTTTATAAAACTCGAAATGACAAAATCAAAGTCCTATTCATGATTATGGGCATGTAATAGTAAACGTTTTCACATAACATTGGGAATTCACGAAGACCTAACCGGACGCTGTCATGATAAAGTAGTGACGTCACAATCGTATTGGGAAGTACTGGAGGGGTAATGGGAACTTTCCTAACAACGCCTTGCTAACTTAAAAAACATCAGGAACGGAACAACAAAACGCTCTTATTATGATTACCGATAAAATATTTGTGGCATTGCCTCAAAAATAATCGATTCGTAATGATATTATATCAAGATGTCGTCAAGATAATCAAGATTCGTAATGATATAATATCAGTAATTTAACGGCCACTATTTATCATGCCTTCCTGATGTTTTATTAGTTCTTACTGAAACTGTATTGGTGTATCATGTCAAAATCCCTGTATTGAAATAACGGTCTATCTAGTTAACATGACGGCACTATATTTTGTCGAGTCGTCATGACAACTTTGAAGTTCAATACCGTTAATATAACAGGTGTCGTAGTTCCATTGCTTCCCGCTAGGGCACGCTGAGGCGACATTTTGACAATCGGGTGAGCCGTGGCGATGCCGAGCAAATGCCGCCATTGTTAACAAATATTGCTACGTGTACAGTGATTGCTATGTACTACCATTATTATATTATCTTTGTGTACTGCAACCGTGCTCCAAACTTCGTCGAACAATTTATTCCAACACAATGGACCAGTACACCACTGATCTACTGGTAAAATGGGGTTTGCTGGATTATGTTAACGCATTTGCTGGTAAGTTGCCTATATTTTTAACCTGAGTTGCCCGCTGCGATCCGTTGAAACCGTTGAATGATCGTTTTTAGGCTAATTTAAAATAAAAGTGGCGTGTGTTTTGTGGCGTTTTTCGTGCATTTTTCACCGAAATGGTTTTATACAAATAACGGACCTTTCTGGCAACGGAATGTCATTAAAACACTGAATTCGATAACAATGACAGATGAGAGCGCCTAGTATTCTGTTATTTAATTTTATTTGATTCCGTGACATTAATTTAATTGGTAGGCAATGTCCTAATGGTATGTTGTGCACATTGTAGCTGCTCGCATCGACTGCATGACCCTGCAAATGCTTGGCCGGGAAGACATAGAAAAATTGATCGGTCCCGTTGGAGACCAATTGAGACTCAAAGCCAATTTAGACCTGTGGAAACAGGAAATGACAGTGGCAGGAAACAGCATGGTTAGTGTTCCTATCTTAATTCTGTTATTAGGGTTATGCTCGCTATCTAGGGATGCATTCCGTTTCGTGCACAGACCGCACATCATAAAGACATCCCCCGGCACGACATACGTAGACTGGTTAGGTTGTGTTTTTTTTGCATGGGCTTTGGATACCCCAACCTATAAAATTAAATGGTTTCTATGTTTTAATTTAATGAATCCTTGCTCCGTGGCACAATCATTTAATGATTATTTTTTTTTGCTTAGGGCACTAATGACAGTTCCGTGGGATTGGATTCAAGTTTCCTCAACAGAGTGATACATGATCTCGACAGTAATAGTACCCGCGAAGATTGCTCAGTTACCCAGTCTAACCTTGTAGCCGAAAATGAGCCCGAATCAAATGAGGTGAGTTGACTGTTTATGCATAATCCTGGGTTTCACTTTAATTTACCGACGCTGACTATTCTTTCTCATCAAATTATGTAAACATTTGTGGTAAATTGCTGTCTATTACAGGTACATAACATACTCAAAAAGTGTGCAGAGGGGAGAGCCATACTGACAAAAGGCGAACACAACCAAGGCTTGCTCAGTCCGGAGCTAAGAAAAGAGCTTGCAAATATTTTAATTAGGGACCTACTGCAAGGAGACCCGACCAAGCCCATTACTGGGTCATTACTTTTAAAGTTTTCCCTCCAAATTGGCACAATCTTTCCCAAAGAATCACCGGGACATTTCTATGCGCCGTACCTATCAGCGACTGTCTACCAGACTAAAAGAAATGCTTCTGGAATATTGTATAATGCGTACAATACAAGGAAGAAGCACCTTCGATCACTAGGCGCATTGCTACCTATGCGTCGAGCGCGGTCCAAGTCGTCCACCAGCCAGCAATCCTCCGACACTGCCACTGAGTTGGCTATACCTTCATGCGGTGCGTTGCTGTGTCAAGACAATGGTAGGGTATTTTTCTGCCTTGTATATGAATTTGTACCTTGGCATGTGCCTAAATATTAAATGAATTTCATGCTTCTCCAATATCTTCCAGACAGTATAATGATGATACTACTTGTAAATGGTGATGTCATATGATTTGTGCTGCGTTGGTTCCGGTACGTAAAAAACATACACGTAGGACCACTACATTTCGTCCCGTACTTATCGTAAGAGGCGAATGAGGGATTCGTTGTTCATGATTACATGCTAACATTTAGGTCGCCTTCCTTACTAACTAGGTATGGTTGTGTTAATTCCACAACCATACCTAGTTAGTAAGGAAGTTTTTTCCATATGGGTTGTTACCACCGCGCTGAATGAACGGTGGTCGAAGCGGCAATGATAATTTTCCGTGTTTTATAGCCGTGCAATAAAAAAAAGGTCCTGGCATGGCACCTAGTTCCTATGCGGTGCGAAGGGTTAATATCACGACAGAAGGTCTGGTATTAGAAATCAAGTCAATTTCCATAAAAAAAATGTATAGTAATAATCTAAATTATCACCGCCACATCAGCTTCAGTTTTGCAATGCTCCCTTACTAAACAATGGCCTAAATTTTGTTCTAGCAAGCATCGAGGAGTCTGAAGCAAATGCGAGCCTGTTACTTCTGACCTACATAATCAACATTACTCCTGTGCGAAGGCGTAAGGAAGCGTGGAAGGCTTCCCGATGCGAGTTCCGTGATGGCTTCATTACACACATTCCAGCTGAAGGTGACATCCTGGCGGTACTTGCAGAACGCCGTAATAAATTAGCCAAGGTTGGAGCAACTTTTCAACCATTCATTGTTTATTGTGGCGAATCTCTCCAGTCAATAGTAAAGGTTTTTGTAGTATGTGAGACAACTCTTTATGAATGTACGTCTCTTTTAAGTGGCGTTGATACAGCCTTCAAAATTTTTCATGCCACTGCAACACAGTATCGCGGTTCGATTCCTGCTTCTGATGAAAATCCAGATGTACATTTTATCAATTTATTTTCAAGATCTAGTTAATATACTCCTAATGTAGGTTTATTTCGATGATGGTGTAACCATTAAAATATACAAATATTAAGTCATGAATTGAATTTGTGGCGTGTATATATGTATTAAAATATGTACATTTAGGCTGAGGGTTGCGAGCGAGGTACTATGTTGGTAACACTATCCCACTGTGTTGTGTTGTACATACATATTTCATTCCTTGCCAAGGCTTCGATTTTAAACATGAGTAAAAGAAGACAGCTCCATCTTGCGACCCTTGTACTGAAGATAGTACGCAATAAACAGCCGCAGTATCTCTACTCTCTCATGACCTGGTACCGTAACCGACAGGCCTTTTAACACGGGCGCGAGAAAAACTGGCGATAATTCCCAAACACAAAATCACAAATTTTCTAACTATTCTGCGGTTGTATGGAATCGGTTGGGTATGGCATTGCGATCGAAGTCAATTGGAATATTCAAGGACCAGTATAAGAATATGTTATTAAAAGAGTGTTAGAAGTCAAAGATTTTTCGATTTGTTAAGAATGGTTATTCGTTAACTTAACTATTATTTTAATTTTGACTTGAATTTTATCTATGCCTATTTCTTAATATTTTTACAGTGATATTTGTTGTTGATTATTTTGATTGTAATTTATTCTTTGACTTATTTGATATTATTTTAATTTATTTACATTAAAAGATTGTACCAATAAATAGGTGTATCCTGAAAAGTAGGTTGAGATATCCTGAGGATACCTCTAATTTGTAGGATTTGTAGTCTTATTACATAGTCTTCGATTTGAAATGTTGTGTTTTTTTCTCTATTTTTTGTATCGACAGCTGCGAATTAAAAATAAATATGTACCTAGTAATAAATATGTAGTAAATAAGAATTATTTTAACATTGAATGTAAGTACATATTAATGTTAAGTTAATTATACTTAAGCATATTAACCTGTACCTTTAATTAAATAAATTGAAATCAAAATTTAATATTTCTGTGGTTTCATTCATATTAGTTGGTAGAGGCATTAAATCATATTGTCTTTATTATTAAACTAAGGCTGAGTTGCACCATCTCTAGTTAATGTTAAAGTTATGGTTAAAATATATCCTCTCTCTTTATTTTTTGCCTAAAGTTGAAAGAATATAATAAGCATAACGTTAACATTTACTAGACATAGTGGAATTCAGTCTTGTTATTTTCTTTTCAATTTTTTTAGCTTACTTCCTGGAAACTGCATGCTGTGCCTATACTAAAATCATAATTGGTCTATAATGATGTGACTTCCACTCAGGTGATTCTGCAGCTAGTCAAAGTTATGTTCTGATTTTGAAGTTCAAACTTCAAGATTAAGAACTTTAACATTTGACTAGCTTCAGGATCACTTTGTGATTGGATCATTATGAACCTAATTTTGTTTCGGTAAGGCACGATAAAATCGTGTGCGGTTTCAACAGGAAATAATGATGATGTATGATTAAATGGTAGTGATGGGTGTGATCACGAATAGCAATAACAATAACGTGTGATATTTGCAATCACGAAGAACGCGTTACGAGAATTTGAAAGAACATGCTATTTGAATCACGGCTACGAAAAGCACCGCGTTGCCATCACTCGGCGCCGCTACGACGCGACCGATCACGCGTGATTATATGATCAGTGATTGGCCGTTCTCACTGAACGCCGTCGAACGACCGCGCGGCGCGCCACTGAACGATGATCGGTGAGCGCCTAATTGAACCGTTCATTTGGTTTCGTTCATTCTTGATGTGATCGGCGATCAGTGAATCAGTGATTTGCCGTTCGTTCTGGGCGAACGCCCGCGCCGGCTGGACGATGACTGATGAGTGGCGCGTTCATTTCGTACGTAACGTGAATTTGGACACTGTTGTCGCATGAATTTGGACGTTATCGCTCGTGTCGTAATCGTTCGTGTAAATGAGTTTGCTCATGATTTGTTAAAGCAATAAAATAACATTATTTCAGAAAGACGAACTCGGCTTAGCACCAAAAGAGCAAGAGAGATAATCTTTCTGAACGCTAATTCTTCTAATTACTAATAAATATTAAGCAAATATAATGCGCGTTTCTGTTATCAGTTATCACATTGACGAAACTTTGTTACTTAACGTTTCACAGTACATTTCAGTACAATCACGAAAATCACGAGTAGCAGTTATTATCACGCGTGAAAAAATACCAGTAACGTGATTGTTGCGTGATTTAAAATTGAGAATCACGCCCATCACTATTAAATGGACTTATAAAGTATCAGTACGAAAGATACAGATAACAGTATTCGGTTGATAAATCATCAGGAAAAGCACTAAGACATAATAGTAAAGTAATAAAAAAGATCTACTAATTCATGATAAAATATCAGGTTATATTCATGAATCATCCTACTTCCTGATAATACATCAGGTTGGATTGAAAGTGTAATGGGCAATGTTTGAGAGAATCAAGAGGATCGTAAGTATAACTTATCAGGAACAGTGATAGTGTGCTAGGGCACAACTAATCATATAACAGTTCTAGCATCAACGATTTATGAGGATTTTTTTCGTTAGCGTCAGTATTGTCATGTTAAATTATCAGGATAGAAGAGAAATTTACAAGGATTGTAGTGAAACTTTAGACAAACTTATCGATACTTTATCGTGACATAATGTAGTTTCCTAAGTTAATAACCGTCTTCCGACTGACGATTTATGAGGTCTTCCGGTTACATTGATGACGTCATTAATTTTTGACGCCACACCTCTCACAAGACAGGTAATGATAAATTAATATGACCGCTTTTCCTGTTATTTAATGCGTAAGGACTGTGGGTCTGTTTTAAACAGGAATACCCCTTTATTTATTCGGAATTCATCTTAAAACTGAGGTGCATTTTTCTCAGTGTAGAGCGGGGGTGTTTGCCTACCTTACGGCGACTGCTCTTGAAATGACCATTGGCCATCCGATCCCGGTTCAGAGTCGAGCAAAGGACGCCTTGGTCCGCGATAGATTCGGTGCACACCGTTTCACCGCTTCGTAAGGGAGAGGACCGCGCAAGCGACCTCGAACTCGGAACCAATCGAGAGACCGGAGAAATCTGGTCACAATTGGAAGCAAGGGCGCGAGGGTCGGCCCGCCAGGTAACACTGGCTATCTCGCGGTAAGGCGTTGGCTTCTTGCGGGTTGTGACGTAGCTGGACGTTGGATTTGTTCTGTCCAAAGTCTTCTACGTTCACTGCTGGGCGACAGAACGAGAAAATCGTTAAAACGTCCTGTGGTGACGGGCTCGCCCGTTGTAGTTGACACCGCAAGTTGTTAGTCAGAGTGCACAGTCAATTGGCTTACACCGCACGGTGCGCAGACCGTCCAGGAGCGCCAGAAGTTTGATTCGCAGGGGAAACTGACCATAAGGCCAGAGTCCTACCCAGGCTCGCACTTCATGCGTGGAGGCCGTCGGATAGGTGTTGACACGTGAGTGTGACCAACCCTGAACAGAATGGGTCGTCGTGGCCCCAGCAAGCCCTTGCTGAGTTGTTAGCATTAAGCCCATTAACTATGTTCATAGCAATGCTGTCAACCCGCCCTCGCCTCGCTTACCTGTAAATATACAAATATTTTTTTCACTGTAAAGAATCCTATTTTGGTAAAGTGAGCCATGCTCATTCCGTCGAAATCCACCACAATTTTTAGTCCCGGCGATGCGCCCTGCAAACAGATACGTTAACTTTTAATTTACAGCAAATTCATTAGAGATATTTAGTTTTTCCGAGATTTTCAGCATTTTCGAAAATAAAGGTTTACCATTTCTAATAGAAAAAGATCTTGGCACATGATTAGCCCTTTTGCAGAGTAAGAGTAAATATATTTCGATGGATCCGAGTCCATGATTTTGTGGTAGATGACCTTTTGGCCGTCGTCCGTTAGTCCGGACATAAAAGCTGATAATCTGCAATTATTATAATTCTTGTAACAGAAATTATCTCATTTGAATTACTCATAATAGGATGGTTAAATACATTGTTCGTAAGCCCATAGCATTTAGTTTCTCAAATGGGTCCCTGTTTTCAAAAAACTCCGGCACGTGAGTTCTGATTGTGTAGTACAAGTCGATCGTTTTCTTCGCTTGCTCTACTCGGTGGTAGCAACTCGAAAGAAACAGTATCACATCTTCCTCTGAAATAAAAAATACACAACATTGAAAATAGAAAAAAATGTAATTACAGACAGACAAATTACAGACAGAAATGCTAGTGTAATAAATAAATCACTCATAGTGTAATAAATAATCACTTTTAATTAGGTAAGCAAGTAAATCACATTTTAGGAAATTAGCTTATTAATTTATTTTTTTCGGAATTTTAGAATGTTAGGCAATTAAAGCAAACCAACACATTGCTTTACCAAATTAAAAACTATGATTACGTATAGTATTTTAATTATATTTTTTATGAACCTAATGTTTTTAATTATAAATGATAACGAATTTTAGATAAAGTTTTATTTAATAAATTCCATGTTATAAATAGGATAGAAACGAATTTGCTGAATGAAATTTGTAGCACCCGACGTTTCGGTGACGTTGCAGCCGCCGTTGTCCAGGGTAGACTGAAGAGCTGTCAATCCGTTGTTTTGCGGGTAGGCCGCATACCGCTGCCGCCACTGCGTAGGTTATAACGGTGGTGGGGGGCCGTACTCGGAGCGCGCGAATTTTGAAAATCCGTCTTGCACACAACACTCACTTTATCATCCTGTCTTACGACCTGCGTCCGGCGTTTGGAGGTGGGAACATTTTAAGAAGAGGGTTCCACGTAGAAGAGAGTTTGTAACCGTCGCGTCGTCTCTATTGAAGTTCGGGGTTCTTATAATTTCAATGGCTTCCCGGATCATGCTAGGAAAGTAGAATTCTTCGTTGGATAGCACAATGGATTTTGAAACTGCATCCAGTGGTTACTTCCGCTATCCAATATAATAATATGTTCGCAGATCGCCGATTTTTCTCGCCGAACGTTTTTAACAGCTTTGATGTGTTCAGTCAGTCGCGTGGCAATCATCTAACCATATAAACAGGGGCGGACCGTGCGTTTGTGGGGCCCCGGGTTAATATTAATTGGGGGCCTGCCTAATTAATTAACTAATTGCCATTTTGCCTAAAAACTGTTTTCGATATTGATGTCTAGGTCACTAGTTACCCAATATATATAAAAGAGGACAATGCAATATTTTATTTGTTTAATATGACAGGCACACAAACACAACTGACACACACAAACATTGAACTTTTCACTAAAATAGACAAAACACATTATTACTAATTGTAATAATATCTTAATTAGTAGCCTAATTAATCAAGTAGTAATATCATTTGTAAAGCTAGTTAATATAAGTAAAATTTAAACAAAGATTCATTACTAGTTACCTATTGACAAGGCACTAGCCTCGGTAGGCTAGGAAGAATAAAAAAAAGGTATTGCAAAAGAATTTGTCGCTAGCGGTCCGCCCCATCCACCGAAAAAATGATACATGAAGCTTGTTCGCTGCGAATGACTGCGTTTGCGAGAAAATACACTGAAAACAAGCGGCGGGGAGTCCCCCGGAATAGATGCGGAATTCGATCTCAGGGTTGCCAACCTTATGATAGGATATTTGAAGATTTGAGATTTGGTTTTTAAATTCACAATATTGTCCATTATTTTCAATGGAGGCTAGGGCCCTTTATATCCACGGGGCCCTGGGCTGCAGCCCATAAAGCCCTTATATAGATCCGCCCCTGCATATAAACCATATAAATTGGAATTCACGAAGCGACAACTTTCACCCCTAGCAACCCCGAAATATATTGATGCAAAATTATACAAGTATACATAGAAAGTTTACATATCACATCGTCCACAAATACATGTAGGTATTACAGATAAAATGTGCACACTACTTTTACTTGGTATTCGCCGACTTTATTCTAGAACGACAATTCTAAGTTTGATGCTACGTATACATTTATTTCAATAAAATGTACTTGTGTAAATCCTGGAAAATCCATAACCGGTTTTGATTCTGAAAAGCTATACATTCTGGAATATCATTTATTTTATTCTTCTAGTTTTACATAGTAAAGAATTAAAGAATATACATTCTCTGACTATGTCCCATCGCTCGACGACTGCACTATTTATATATTTGGTTTTGTTTTATAATCTACCTATGGTAAATAATGTATAAATGAAAATGCTTTTGGATTACCTGTAATTTCTGGTAAATGAGGTTGTTTTCGCGCCCAATCCAGGAGTTGATGAACCGTTTCTTTCGACAGGTCGGGGTCTTTTTTGTATTCCAATTCAGCTGGAAATCGCTTTATCGACATTTTCGATCCGTTTTCTTCGTAAATTGTATGTAGGTCTGGAAATGAAAAAATATAGTCTCATTTAATTGCGTCCCATCAAGTGACTAAAAAACTGTTTTAAATAGTAGACAGACATTTTCTTTTGTGGAAAGTTACTGGTTTGCACATACGTGATACCATCTGTGTTTCGTAAAATATTAAAATAAAAAATAACCAGCTTCGTAAAATATTATGGCTATCTATTTTATTATGACTAACATTTCAAATAGGTAAACTGAAATGGTAAAGTTGCACCTACATAGATAAAGAAATAAAGCTGGCCAATTGCAAATACCTTACTTACATGACTCCGAGACTTACGTACCAATCCCGAGACTTACGTCCATTTTTAAAAAGGGGTTCTTGAAATATTTATTCACATACTTTTAAAATAGAATGGGGGCTTTAGCAGTCCGTTTATTTAGATATTTTTAAAAAGCAGATTGCCAGCGGGTTGATACTCATATATGTATACTTAGGATATACACTATACTAATGTCTATGTTACGGGTAATGCTAGTTGTTTGAGTAAACCGAGGTTTACCCGGGTATACCTAGAACCAAACCTAACCTAACCTATCCCAAAATCCTTGGCTAATTCTATGTATACCCGGGTAAACCTAGGTTTACTCAAACAACTAGCATCACCCGTAACATATACATGTACAAGTATATTTCTGCGCTACCTACAAATGATGAATCTCGGGTATGTAATTAGATATGGAGAGAGATAGATATTGGATAAGTATCCAATCTACTCGATATATTAATTGTATGTATTTGATTTGTATACATTTTAATAATTAATGTTAAGTGGGTTGCATCGGAATAAACAATCACCATTTAAACAAGGTACAAAAAATATTTAAAACTTTGTCATTCAAGTTGGATTCAATTAAACTTACGTGGTGATCACTTTGCACACGATTTCCGTCCACGATGATTCGGTAGCTAGGTATTCTACAAATTAAAAAGAAGGATAAGTAGATGTATTAAATTACTGTAGTACATACACCCGTCTTGCTCGACACGTCTATATGCTATGTTATAATCTCCACTAATCGTTCATAAGTATCGCACCTAACTACTCGCATCAATTTGTTGAACGGTTAAAAAACAGTCGGTAAAAAATGATTAAAGTCAAGGGTCAAGGTTAATTCATGTAATGTATACATATATATCTACATAATTAATTGTCGGCTAAACTCATTTAATATTTGGTTACAAACTTATTATTATTGCGTGTTGTGCTTGCATGATTTTAATATTACATATAACAAAGCTAGCCATTTATTTCTGGTGTAATAAAATGTAATAATAATTAATTTGTCCTTTGAATAAGAACGACTGTGAGATTAGAATGAAGTCGGTGCAGGTGTACCTATCTTACAGCTACGGTCTGGGCTTCGGATAGCCTTATAAAGGTAAAACTAGGAGGCAACTCCCTACAAAATTTAAACAGCTGGAGGACATAAAATTAAAAAAAAAACATCAAGGAGATGATGATAGGCCCTTTCTATAATCTGGAGGAATTTGAGGGCCATGATTTTTCAAATATTGTGCCCAGTTAAATTACTTAAAAAAGTAGAGCCTTATTGTCTGATTATTATATATGGTCTTATATCTGTACTTTTAGTTTAAAATGCATAACGTAGATTTAATTTCATTATTTAATATTTTACTGATAATTTGAATATTACGACAATTTGAATTATCGCGGACGCCTTTTGGTCCGCGATAGATTCGGTGCACACCGTTTCACCGCTTCGTAAGGGAGAGGACCGCGCAAGCGACCTCGAACTCGGAACCAATCGAGAGACCGGAGAAATCTGGTCACAATTGGAAGCAAGGGCGCGAGGGTCGGCCCGCCAGGTAACACTGGCTATCTCGCGGTAAGGCTTTGGCTTCTTGCGGGTTGTGACGTAGCTGGACGTTGGATTTGTTTCTGTCCAAAGTCTTCTACGTTTACTGCAGGGCGACAGAACGAGAAAATCGTTAAAACGTCCTGTGGTGACGGGCTCGCCCGTTGTAGCTGACACCGCAAGTTGTCTGATTATTTTATATGGTCTTATATCTGTACTTTTAGTTTAAAATGCATAACGCAGATTTAATTTCATTATTTAACATTTTACTGACAATTTGAATATTACGACAATTTGAATTATCGCGGACGCCTTTTGGTCCGCGATAGATTCGGTGCACACCGTTTCACCGCTTCGTAAGGGAGAGGACCGCGCAAGCGACCTCGAACTCGGAACCAATCGAGAGACCGGAGAAATCTGGTCACAATTGGAAGCAAGGGCGCGAGGGTCGGCCCGCCAGGTAACACTGGCTATCTCGCGGTAAGGCTTTGGCTTCTTGCGGGTTGTGACGTAGCTGGACGTTGGATTTGTTTCTGTCCAAAGTCTTCTACGTTTACTGCAGGGCGACAGAACGAGAAAATCGTTAAAACGTCCTGTGGTGACGGGCTCGCCCGTTGTAGCTGACACCGCAAGTTGTCTGATTATTTTATATGGTCTTATATCTGTACTTTTAGTTTAAAATGCATAACGCAGATTTAATTTCATTATTTAACATTTTACTGACAATTTGAATATTACGACAATTTGAATTATCGCGGACGCCTTTTGGTCCGCGATAGATTCGGTGCACACCGTTTCACCGCTTCGTAAGGGAGAGGACCGCGCAAGCGACCTCGAACTCGTAACCAATCGAGAGACCGGAGAAATCTGGTCACAATTGGAAGCAAGGGCGCGAGGGTCGGCCCGCCAGGTAACACTGGCTATCTCGCGGTAAGGCTTTGGCTTCTTGCGGGTTGTGACGTAGCTGGACGTTGGATTTGTTTCTGTCCAAAGTCTTCTACGTTTACTGCAGGGCGACAGAACGAGAAAATCGTTAAAACGTCCTGTGGTGACGGGCTCGCCCGTTGTAGCTGACACCGCAAGTTGTCTGATTATTTTATATGGTCTTATATCTGTACTTTTAGTTTAAAATGCATAACGCAGATTTAATTTCATTATTTAACATTTTACTGACAATTTGAATATTACGACAATTTGAATTATCGCGGACGCCTTTTGGTCCGCGATAGATTCGGTGCACACCGTTTCACCGCTTCGTAAGGGAGAGGACCGCGCAAGCGACCTCGAACTCGGAACCAATCGAGAGACCGGAGAAATCTGGTCACAATTGGAAGCAAGGGCGCGAGGGTCGGCCCGCCAGGTAACACTGGCTATCTCGCGGTAAGGCTTTGGCTTCTTGCGGGTTGTGACGTAGCTGGACGTTGGATTTGTTTCTGTCCAAAGTCTTCTACGTTTACTGCAGGGCGACAGAACGAGAAAATCGTTAAAACGTCCTGTGGTGACGGGCTCGCCCGTTGCAGCTGACACCGCAAGTTGTCTGATTATTTTATATGGTCTTATATCTGTACTTTTAGTTTAAAATGCATAACGCAGATTTAATTTCATTATTTAACATTTTACTGACAATTTGAATATTACGATGAATAATTTTACTACGTATCTTGTCGAATTACTAACTAACTACTTCAAATATTAGGCTTCTATTTTGATTATTTATATTTGTAGTTTGACAATCTAGTAGTTAATTCTTGACTACCTATGTATGTTCAGTAAAGAGTAGGAACGAAACTTACTACCTAACCCAATTATTTTGACACGTCCAAGAGCGGTCTTTAGCCGTCAATTGGACACGACGAAAATGTAATGTAATGTAATGGTCCCTTTGCAGTTAGGCCATTAATACCCATGTGTAAGGTTCCGCCAAACTCACGGGTCAAAACCAATCCGACAGCCTCCACGAAGAAGTGCGAGCCCTAGGAGAACCTTGGCCTGCAGGCCAATTCCCCTAAGAATCGTTCTTCGGGCGCTCCTGGACGGTTTGCGTACCGTGCGCCGTAAGCCAATCGACCATGCATTTCGACTGATAACCGGGGGAGTCTGGAAACGGCTTTGTTTCCTATAGAGCGGGGGTAGTTATTAACCTTGCGGCAACTGCTCTCGAAACGACCAACGGTAACCCGATACCGGGTGCCGTGGTCCGCGATAGATTCGGTACACACTGAATCACCGCTACGTTAGCGCAATGTTTGTTCTCTCGTGTCGGCCTTCGAGGTGAAAAAAGTACTGCTCAACATTAAGTCAAAAGCTGTAGGTTGTGATGGCATAAGTTTACCACTCATTATCCCTTTGCTCGAGGAACTGGCTGAAGTGATTTCCTTCATGTTTATCTACTCACTCTCATCTGGCGACTTGACCTCTGTCTGGAAGAATGCTTGTATTATTACCATTCCAAAATCTTCCAATGCAAACTCACCGCAAAAATACAGGCCAATTTCCATTTTCCCTGTACTGACTAAGGCAATTGAGCGTTTAGTCTACTATCAGCTACTCACTTATGTGTCTGACTATTACCTCCTAAACCTATTTCAGTCGGCATTTCGATCCAACCACAGCATAAATAATGCCCTGGTAACCGATAACATCGACAAGCCATGAATAATCGCCAACTTACTCTTCTCGTCCTTCTGGACTTCAGCTCTGCTTTTAATTCTGTCGACTATGACATTCTCCTTTCCCGTTTAAAATCTTATAATTTCGCCTACCCCGTCATCAAATGGTTTCGGTCATTTTTGAACAACTGCTATCAGTGTGTTAAATATAAAGACAATCTCTCCATTATTCTACCACTAGTCGCCGGCATTCCCCAAGGTAGTGTCTTATACCCTCTTCTATTCTCTCTATTTATTAACTCAATACTTAACGTCATCAATGCAAAATATCATCTCTATGCCGACGATGTTCAAATCTACTCTCACTTCCGCCTAGAAGACATTGACGCGGCTATAGCTTCTATTAACATCTGATCTTGCGATGATATCCGAGTGGTCGAAATCCCATGGTTTGCTCCTAAATCCACCCAAGACTCAAGCTATCATAATCGGAAGCAGCTATTTCACCTCGAGGATCGACATGAACTCTTTAGCGAGGTTTGGCATAGGTGCGGATGAGGTCCCAATCAGCTCCCAGGTTAAAAATCTTAGTGTATAACTCAACCAAAATCTTTCGTGGCAGCCGCACATCGAGGAGATGAGTGGTAAAATCTTTGGCCGCTTTCATGCAATAAACAAACTTGTGAATTTTCTCCCCGAGGAAATCAAAATTGTAATCTGCCAATCTATTCTCCTCCCTCCCCTTGATTATTCAGATGTTGCCTTTCTCGACATCAAGGAAGATCTAGTCGCCAGGGTAGAAGGCTGCAAAATGTCTGCATTCGCTTTATTTATGACCTTAGACAGTACGAACATATTAGGTAGTACAGGAGGAGACTTCACTGGCTGACGAGCCGAGAAAGGAGAGATACGAGAGTCGTAGGTTTGCTCTTCAGAATCTTGAAGGGGGCCGCACCGAGCTATCTTATAAGTAGGTTCAAACCTTTATCTTCTCACGGGCGCCCTCTGAGATCTGAAGACAACCTACTGCTCTCGATCCCTGGTCACAGTAGTGATTTATTCTCGAACTCCTTCTCCGTACGTGGAGCCCGTCTGTTTTATGGATACCACCGAGTTTGTTTTGCTTCAAACGCAGACTCAAAGAACACTTAAACCCACTCCCATAAAGTTTTCCCTAATCCCCCCCCCCCTCTTGCGTTCCCGGTCTCTTTCTAGGTTTATTGTTTTTTATGTTATTTTTTTTCTGCCTGATTTAAATGTTCAAATTGCCTTTATAAATTGAATATGAGTTTTATCGTATTTTTACTCCTAACATGTTGTTCTATTAGGTTAAGGTTAGCTATAAGATCGCCTTTTTGGTTAATAAAACAAAGCGTCTTAATGTTATTATTATTATTATTATTCTGATAATAAGTGATAAAGATAAACGTCGATCTTTAAAAAGAGACCGTTTCGTGTCCAACTTAATTGAAGCCTTTATGGCCTTTTTTTAAAAACATTTTTTACATTTAATTTAATTTAGTTTTGTTATGATTTGAAGCGATGGGTGACTGGGGCCAATTTCCTCTTTGCACCAGGATTCGCACCTATGTCTACCTAACGTAGGCACATATGTCTAACTAATGTGAGTTTTTCAGCTGAAGCCTTACCAGCATTTTCTGGACACACTATACTTAACATGAATAAGTAATAAAATAAACACTTTCCAAGAAATATTGTATTTTATTGGGACTTTGAATTGTTGGGAGAACGCCGTCCTTTTACATAAATCGTAAATAATAAGAAACAATTAATTATTTATTTAAAAAAAAATCTTACGCAAATTAATTTATTTCAGGCAAAATAAATAACAACTTCTTTATTTCGCTAACGTACAATTATTATATTTCAGTAAATTCATTACATCACAATAGTGGCCCGGTGGCATAGTGGTTAGGTCGTCTGATCTTACATTGTAAGGTCCCGGGTTCGATTCCCGGCTGGGTTACCATTTTCCGTTGGGATCAATTTAACGGAATTGCATTTTCAATTCTGTCGATCGAATGCAATAACAAGACACACACAGACAGACATGTTACCCGCACAGATACATATAACACGTCATAGTAGGGTTGGTTGTAAGAGATTGTCATATGACAATAAACACGCCCATTGTGACATTTTCACAATAAAGAGTATAAACAAACAAACAATAGTAATAATATGTAATAACATTGATTATTTAGTGTAATATCATCAATGCATCAACTAAGGGGGTATCGCTTGAAATACATGCATTCAATGTTTATCATTCGTAGGAAATTATAAAAAAAACACATTAAAATGTATGAGTCAACGGAACCAATACTTAGGTAGGTACGTAAATTATCGGTAGGTAGGTAGGTACTATAGGTAAGTATGAAGATATTTTTTCGACATTTTGATTGTTATCTAAAATATCATTGTCAATTATTAATTTATCTTCTAGTTGGCAATTTGTTACATGAAATTGGGCTAAGTAAAATGTAATATCTTAGATTAGATAAAGTGCGTACATTCATAACATAACAGCTGGCTGTGCCAGATGTTTAATATAGGGAAGGTAGCGATTACAGTGAATATGTAGAAAACAGTGTTAGAAAACTAGAATACCTATATTATTTCTGTAGTTTGTAAAAAGAGAAGGATATGGATTCGCCCGGTGCGAATCGTCTGCTGGTCGTGAGCGAGGAGCAGTTCGAGAGCGTGAGGAGGTCGTACGGCGCCACCGCGGACTCCATACGAGAAGACGTCACCGCGGTCGCCGAATGGTTCGCCACGCAGCCGCATCTTCCGCACCTCACTCTAGGTAAAACATTGACGATTCGAGACTCCCCGTACCTTAAATAAATAACTCTCGAACGGACCTTCTGCTATAGTACGGGCTAAAGAAACGTTCCGGTGAGGCAATAAATCATTAGGCTGGCCCAGCCCCTTTTACTACCTGCTTCATGGGGTGCGTGAAATATAAATGTTTACAGAATATATTGGAATTTTCGAATTTAAAATGTAACATAATTATTAGGAGTCAGATTTTCTTTTATTAAAAAAAATCTGATATTAGTTTGATTATAGAAAAAGGAATCACACACATAGCATTTATTCCGCAAGAATGTTTTATTTGTTAAGTTTACGGGTTTTCCTTCTTAAGTATTTATTTTTGGTAAGTTTTAAAGAAAAATCGTTGAAATTAGTATCGCTTTCGACCAAGGGATTTATCGTACCTACACGACGGCCTCGTCGCCGAGTCTAAAAGTCCGAATTCGGAATACTGTTGCCTGGATTGCAGTCGTCTGCTACTTGGAAAGCTTTCTCTTAGGTTTGAATATCCTAAAATGTTTTTACTCGGTCACCAAAGCCTATATTATAAAAAAGGTTGCAATGATGTTCAACTTCCCTTTTCTGTATTTTAATTTACTGCGAAAGTAAATCTCGTAATATAAAAAAAAAATATGTATGTTTTGCTCTTTTAAACATATTCTCGTTTACTTTCATGCGCAGAATCACCCACTCGTCTGGTGCCAGTGATCAAACTAACCCTTTATATTTCAATTTCAATTTCAATTTCAATTTCAATTTATTTCCAAAAAATCTTAACAGATTGTAGAAACTTAATATTTAGGTACATTTAAATTACAGTATATTAGTTCGTTTTTACAATATTTAAATTTATCACCACGTACATACAGTTACTTCTTTATTGCTTTTAGTATATTAGTTCAGTAATTAATACAGTATATTAGTTCGTTTTTACAATATTTAAATTTATCACCACGTACATACAGTTACTTCTTTATTGCTTTTAGGGCATCCAAATCATTTTTAAGATTTATTTACTAAAACCACAAATTAAAATAATTGATAAAAATAATCAAGAAATTAAAATCAGAAAAAGTCAGAATAATTAAAAAATACTACTTAAAATTGTCAAAAAAATGACCAAAAAATTTGAAAAATTATTTAAAATTAACAAACTCATCGATCGAGTAAAAAGCTTTGTCTAATAAGAATTCTTTAAGTAACTTTTTGAATAAGCTTTCCACTTGAATAGTTTTTAAACTTTCTGGTAGCCTGTTAAAGTAATATGGCCCTGAGTATTTTGTGTCTTGCCTTGCTGTGTTTAGTTTAATACATGGTATAAAAATGTTTAATTTATTTCTCGTATTTTTAGTATGTGTATCTGAAAACTTTTTATAATGTGTTTCTTTATTTTTAAAAAACTCAGTTAGTAACTTAAAGAGATAGAGTGAGGTTAAGGTGAGGATTCTTAGCCTTTTAAAAATGGGTCGACACGACTCTTCCCTTTTCACCTTTGCAATTATTCGCACTGCTCTCTTATAATTGCATATAATCGACTAACCTACTTTAAAATTGATTGTAGTTTATTTTCCGTTGCATTGCAGATAGAGAGTGGGTAGAAAGGCTGCTGGTTTTCAATAAGATGTCGGTTGAGCGGGTAAAAGAGCGGCTGGACATGATCTTTACAACTAGAAATACGATGCCCAAATTCTTTAGGAACAGGAATCCAAGTTTGAGCTTCAAGATTGGAATACTCAGCGTGTACGTTTTACTCACTCCTATGTTTATTTATTATTATATTCAGAAAATATAAAAATAAATACTGTATATTATAGATGCATGTATTTAAGTTCCCTTAACATCTTGTGTTCCAGGTCTGTAGTGCCTCTACCGCAACTTTCCTACGATAACACCAGAGTAATGATATGTAAATTTCACACGCCGAGTACGGAATTTTACGATTTTAAGGAGCTTTTGAATGGAATCTTCATGGTATGACAAATTATAATACCTATAACTATTAGGTGTTATAAATAAATACCAACTAATATTGCAATTATCAGCCTAGTTAAGTAGCTATGTATAGGTATTACCTAGCTAAGTAGCTACGTATAGTTATATTAGGTACCTTCCTAAGTAGGGAGGTACCGTTTTTATTTTTATTTATCCCTTATTTTACATGATTGATTTCCCCATAATATATTTTACACGATTAAGCTACTCGTACACACAGATCTTAGAGCCCTGGAAATTTACTAAAGAGTGCGGTTTCGACGGCATTTATCACCTCACTAGGCAGAATCGGTATTAATTAGTTGCCTGTATAGTACCTATACATAAATAGCCCCTCAAAATGAATATTTTGGGTGTATGTGGCCCTAAGGGGGAATATGCGAATGATTTATAAAACAAGTACATTTATTAAAATGAATAAAACACACGACTGCCGTTGCAAAAAGTGAACTAATCTATTTATAATATTTTTTTATGAAATATTTGTGGTTTATATATTTATCAATATAGATACATATATATTTTCGGAATGTACTCAATCAGATCTTCCATTTGACACTAAACACGATATATTTATGTTGATTTATTGTCATGTAGACATTTAGACAACTGTTTATTTAATATGTTGACTATTAAGGTACGTTATGACACTCTGGATGACATAACGGTTCTAACAATACTACATACTTCTAAATCGGTTCGAGCGTTTAGAAGTTATGGTGGAATACAGTTTGTTTTTGGGCAAAGGGGATCTTAACCGTCCTACCTTTGGGTTATTATTCAAAAAGTCCGAAAAATCCTTATTTTTTTTTCATGAGATTTCTCAATGACAATACTTGTATAAAATATACCAGATAAAATATATAGCGGTTTATATAAACTCCTTTTATATATTTTCTTCCATATGATAATATAGCGGACGTATCACGGTTCATATAGGTAGGGCGGTTAAACTTCAGGGCGAGGGGGAGGGGGGGGGGGGGTCTTTTTTTGTATTAAAAAGGGTTACAATGAAATCAATAAAATTGGTATTCAATACCTAATACCTATTAAGGAAATTCCCATTGTGGCTATTCTAGCTAACGGGCCCATGATGAGGTGGCCACGATGACCCATGTGTTCAGGGTCGGTCACACTCACGGGTCAACACCCATCCGATGGCCTCCACGCATGGGGTGCGAACCTGGGTAGGACACTGGGTCAACTAGTCTCCCCAGGGAATCAAACCTCTGGCGCTCCTGGACGGTCTGCGCACCGAGCGGCGCAAGCCAATCGATTGTGCTCTCCGACTAACAGTCGGGGGAGTCTGGGAACTGTATTGTTTCCTATAGAGCGGGGGTGGTTGCCTACCTTACGGCGACTGCTCTTGTAATGACCATTGGCCATCCGATCCCGGTTCAGAGTCGGGCAAAGGACGCCTTGGTCCGCGATAGATTCGGTGTACACCGTTTCACCGCTTCGTAAGGGAGAGGACCGCGCAAGCGACCTCGAACTCGGAACCAATCGAGAGACCGGAGAAATCTGGTCACAATTGGAAGCAAGGGCGCGAGTGTCGGCCCGCCAGGTAACATTACTAGCTATCTCGCGGTAAAGGCGTTGGTCTCTTGCGGGTTGTGGCGTAGCTAGACGTCGGATTCGTAATGTCCAAAGTCTTCTACGCTCACTGCACGGTCGATAGAACGATGAATCGTTAAAACGTCCTGCGGTGACAGGTTCGCCCGTTGCGGTTGACATCTCAATATGTGGCTATTCTATAAATAATCTAGTTTGAGTAGGAAATATCTAAGTACTAAATGAATTCTATGAACTGTCCAGATAAATGAATACAGGCAATACTTCGACTACAGTACAGGAGATCGATACGTGTGCGACGTGCGCAACCTCACTTTCAAGCACGTCTACAAGACCAGCCCCAGTGACGTCATCAAGAGCGATTACATCAACCGGGTGCGTAATGCGTATGCTATCTGCCTTCAGCTGCAGTACGGGGCCTTCATTCAATTCATTTGTTATCTTTACGCAATGAATTGCAGAATGTGTTCGGTTACCGCGTGGCCGGCATCCACATAATCTCCTCGAGTTTGGCGGTGAGGGCCGCGGTGGCTCTGCTTAAAATGCTCTTGTCGGACAAACTGGCTAACAGAATATCGGTTCACGACACTGTCCGTGAAATACACGATATCGTTTCCGACGAAATCCTTCCCCTGGACTATGGCGGTGGAGAAAAACCATTACATGATATCATCGGTAACATATCATTTTATATTTTAAATGTATCGCCTTGAATTTTTTGCCCATTTAAATATGAAATACCATTTTTTCCAGACGATTGGCAAATGGAGTTATGTTCTTTGAGGCGGGTGAGGTGGTTTAAGCAGCTCGAGAAACTTCGCAGCGACGAATCTAAACGAATTTCAACAAAACCATGATTTACAATTATTTAATGTGCTATTAATAAATATGCTCTTATTACTTGGCTCTTGGTTTATGTTACTTGAGTTGAAATTGAAAGCGTAATGTTGATTGACGTAGCACTTTCTATCTTCCAAAACCTAATCAATCACCTCCTTCTACTTCACCTCCATTCGCCTCTTCCTTATTCTTCGGCCTTCCTTCATTATGGGGAATTATTTCTATTTATAGTTCGTTTCCTTTCGAAGCAGCAAGAGAAACGGATGTTTGTGAGCTTTCGCTCATGTAGTAAGTTCGTCGTCTTCGAAAGGGTTCCCATGCTTTTAAAACACATTACATTACATTACATTACATTTTCGTCGTGTCCAATTGACGGCTAAAGACCGCTCTTGGACGTGTCAAAATAATTGGGTTATGTAGTAAGTTTCGCTACTACTCTTTACTGAACATACATAGTTAGTCAAGAATTAACTACTAGATTGTCAAACTATAAATATAAATAATCAAAATAGAAGCTTAATATTTGAAGTAGTTAGTGATTCGAAATGATACGTAGTAAAATTATTTATCGTATTCAAATTGTCAGTAAAATGTTAAATAATCAAATTAAATCTACGTTATGCATTTTAAACTAAAAGTACAGATATAAGACCATATAAAATAATCAGACAATAAGGCTCTACTTTTTTAAGTAATTTAAATGGGCACAATATTTGAAAAATCGTGGCCCTCAAATTCGGCCAAATTATAGAAAGGGTGGCCTATCAGCATCTCCTTGATGTGTTTTTTAAATTTTATGTCCTCCAGCTGTTTAAATTTTGTAGGGAATAGATTATAGTATTTAATGCTAAGGTACAAGTAGCTTTTCTGTACTTTTGCCAGTCGTATTCGGGGTACGCATAAAAGGGAGCTACCGCGGGTATGATGCGAGTGAATGTCTGCATTAATTGGGGTTTCTGTTAGGTGCTGTCTAGCATACATTAAACACTGGTATATGAACGCCGAATACATAGTCATTACCCTTGCCTTGATGAAATATTCTTTGCATGAGGTCCTAGTCGTTACCTGATACATGCTGCGCAGTGCTCTTTTTTGCAAAAGAAAGATTCTTTTACTGGTTGCAGCATTTCCCCAAAATAGTAGTCCATAAGTCATTAATGAGTTAAAATACGCAAAGTATACTGATTTGGCTGCCGCAAAACCACAAAGACTTCTGATTTTTTTAATAGAGTATATCGAGCTACATAGCTTACTAGCTAATTGTTGGATGTGCGCATTCCATTGTAATTTACTGTCAATTCTTAATCCTAGAAAATTTATATCTTCTGTGATGTCGATTTCAAAATAGTCGTGTAATTCATTTAAATAGTCAACATTGGCAGGTCTTAAGCGAAAAGGAATTATTTTTGATTTTGTAATATTTAGACGTAATTCATTAGAATTAAACCAAATCAAGAGTTGATCAATCGTATACCTAATTCTATTTATTAATGATTCCTTATTTTGGTCACAGAAGATAAGAGATGTGTCATCTGCAAACAGTGTAATGTCATCATTCTCGGATGACACACATTGACAAGATCATTGACGTGCTTTTAAAACCGCAATGTAAAAGCCTGACTATCTTCATGATGTCGTGTACTATCATGATAATTTCTATAACATACATTACTTCGAACTCAGTCGTCATTACCGCCACTTCAGGGCCTGTCACTGCCCATTTTACCAACATGTTGTAATTGCTGAGATTAGTCAGAGTTCTGCTGTCAAGTTTGACTAATTTGTTGTTTTGTTCATGAACTTGATCCTGACCTAGACGCGAGAAGTTTCTGTTCGTCTTTAAACTTGTGTAGTTCCTTTTTTGAAATTCTGTGTAAATCATAGAATGAGCAGCTTTTTTAGGTCATGATCAAATATAGGTAGCCAACACGCATAATTTACATGACCGAGGTTAAACATCCATGGACAAATACAGTGGAGGGAATTCAATAAACCTTCTATATCACCCTGGCGAATACTGCGCACCAATAACCAGGGCATCGATTCTAAATCCATCGTTGAACTGAGCAGATTTCTGTATTTATAAATTCCACCCATTCCATGAATGACTTCGACTGCTCTGCCTCTTTAGCTCTCATTTTATGCGTGCCCCGAACAAGACTGGCAAAAGTACAGATGAGCTACTTCATTAAATTCTACAATTTACTCCGTACCACTATCAAACAACTGGAGGAAAAACAATTTAAAAAAAACATTAAGGAGATGCTGATAGGCCACCCTTCCTATAATCTGACCGAATTCGAGTGCCATGACTTTGCAAATACTGTACCAATTTGAATGATAATTATATGTGTACTTTTAGTATTTAAATGTAAGATTTAGCTTTAGTTTGATTATTTAACAATTTACTTACTACTTTGGATGTTACTATGTACAGCTTTTAGTACGTATATATTCGATTTATTGACTATTTCAATTGTTAGGCTTCTGCTTTGATTATTCTACTTTTTAACTGACTATTTCAATTATTGTATGTTTAGTAGGTAGCCATTAGAATTGTTGACTATTTTATTAAATAAGCCTTTAATTTGTTTTGTAATCAGATTCTACGACGAATAACTTTTAGTAGGTTCCATAGTTTCTTAGATGCTATATATTTTTTTTAATAACATATGCATGTTAAGTAAAGATTAAAGTAGTAATGAGACTTACTACTTAAAACACAAATATTTTGACACGTCCAAGAGCGGTTTTTGGCCGCCAATTGGACACTACGTAAAGGTAATGTAAATGTAATGTAATGTAATAAATGCTTCCTCCAGCAGTACGCGCTGTAGTAGCGCTGCTATAGTAACCTCGTGTGCATAGCGGCTTTGTTTTACTTGATACGATTTAAGAATGCCTTCGGCTCTGCCTGGTGTAGTTATACCGGCCTCCGCTATTTTATTAGTCCAGCCACTGTCTTCCAGCCAAGTACACATATGAAGTAACGCATGTGAGTAACACAATTGAAGTAATACATGTGAAACAATTTTTTTTTTATAATCTCTTATATTCGTATTTACAGGGTTTTTACTTTATCAAAAATATTTTTTGGTCAGGCCCGAAGTAAATTAAAATAAAACGGATTTAGTAAGTTTTTAATTTTGTTTTAAAAATATTATTTTATTTTTATTGAAAATAATGTTTTATAAAAAAATTCGTTTAGCAGGTTACCTTCAAATTTGCCTTGCATTTGTATTGAAACAGCCATCCGACTCCTGGTGGTGACATCCGGTATGGGATAAAACAAATGTATTTTGCTTGTTTATAAAACGATTGTCAAAATACTGATGGCGTTTTATATTTTATTAATGTAGCATTTATATCAATGTACAATGTTTTACTGTAAAGTTACTAGTAAAGTTGATTAAAACAAAAAAACTGTTTTTTTTGGAAAATTTAACTAAAAAATTCTCGCAAACTATGGTATTTACAAGGTTGAATGTAGAAACAATGTTGTAGCGCATTTAATTACGCTTTTTTTTGACACTCCACACAAGCTTACATGTTACGGAAGATTTTTTGGGGAACTTTTACTAAAACAATTTTTCTCGCGAACTATGGTATTTACAAGGTCAAATGTAGGAACAATATTATAGCGCATTTAATTTTGCTTTTTATGACACATACTTTCTGATGTATACGCAAAATTCTGAACGCGGCGGTGGCCATTTTGATGACGTCATAACTGCCAAACACGTTAGAAATTGTCTCCCGATGGTTTTTTATTCAGAATATGCTGCTGGTTCCATCAAAAACACTTTTCGGGCCCTATATGACGCTAGAGCTGGGCATTGACGGTCAGTTTTTCGCGTCAGTTGAACTGGCATGCATCCAAAATTTGATCGTGAATGTCGAATCGTCACTCCAGAGTTTTAACTGACGACGCGCCACGAATATTTTCCGTGGCTACCATAATCCAACTAGCGCGTCGCGCCAAACTGACCGTGAGTGCGCAATCGGCAATGCAACGCGTCAGTTCCTGTGATCAGTTCCAGTGGGCGGCCACTTCCATAGAAAGAAAATTTGTATGGAGCCAGAGGCTATCAAGGTGGCAACTTAACTATGCCACAATAACACGAAATGCGGTTGTCAGCCTGCGAGACGCGTCTGCCCACTTTTCCGCGAGCTGTATATTGTCTTTGCTCTGTCCATCACACATACTCTGGGCATTTTGCTGCGCATACGCACGCATAGCGTCCGCACACTGCTTCCGCTCTGCTGTCAGTCGTGCGTGTGATCAATGGTGCGTCTTATGTGCGTTGTTTGCTTACCGTTTGCTGCGTCACTTGTGTTTTACGTCTTACCGGCTTCATTTTGGGTTTTTCGAGTTTTGTGCCGCCTCTTGGAAAGTGACGATGTATAAGAAATGTGTAGTTTGCGGACTAATTAGGCGCAAGAGAGGAGAACCTGAGGGCATTTTCATGTCGAGATTCCCTTTGGACGAATAAACGTATGCTTGATTCGTAATTTTGTTTTTATTTCTATCGATTTATGTATCCGGTAAGGGTGGGCTACACTGGCTTGTGGCGTTTTTATCGATATCGATAGGTGGGCTGCGCTGGCTTGTGGCGTTTTATCGATATCGATAAATAGGCTGGTTAATGATTAACTATTGCATTGGTCAGATGTTGCCATTTCGCAAGACCAGAGGGTTGCCATTCTGCTAAAACCAGAGTGTTGAAAAAGAGTGTGACAGACACATTCTACAAGAAATTGCGACGGTTGGCTGCAATGCGGTTTTTGTGCTGTTGGCTATATTATAGTCGCCGGTACTAACAAAAGTGAATTTCGATTCAAATGTACTGAGTTCCGCATCTTATTTATATGATCAGTGGTCAGTTCGCTCTTAGCGCCCGCGGTGATAGCGCGTGCTGTGTTTTTGTTTTTGTCATGGCGGTGTCGTCGTCGTCATCATGCGGTGTCGGACGTATCATAATGATAGATTCCATAAAAAAATATAGAAATTCAGAATGTTTATAGAAAATAACCGACAAAAATTAAAAAATTAACAGTATCGACAAAAAGCTGTAGAAGATTTTATTTAGATACAATATTACAATTTTATTTAGATATTATTTATAAAATTGAATTAGATCTCATGGAAGTCAGATTTCATTCCCGATGCTAAGAAACGAAGAGTGACAGTCAATCTCTCATGAGGGTTTATAGCTTGTCTCATATTAGTATCTTGTTTAACAATATATTGAGTTACAAGTTCTAGAATCTTGAAATATGTCCCTTCGTCCATCCTTAAATAGTTTCGCCAGTCCCTCGGTTCTAACGATAACTCATTTAAGAAATTGACGTGCGTGAATTGACTCTTTTTTTAAGCCATTATTTAATCCATGGCTTTCTTTTTCGTTTTCTTGTGAGTACCTATATGACAACAAACAGTAGCCGTAGTAACAAGGAATGTTTCTTCTTCGGAATCAGAATCCATTTTTATTCGTGGACGTCCGCAAAGTGAAAACACGTCCTTCATGCGGCCGGGCCGGTCGAAAACTGAAGAGCCGGAGTGACGCCAGTTAATGGGGAAATCTAGTTGGCATAAAACCATTTGGAGTGACGCCACAGTTTTACTTCTAGACTGACGCGAAAAGCTGACCGTCTATGCCCAGCTTTAGGGAAGCGACTACATAGACATATTATTATTATTATAGTGCTTAAACTATAAATAGGTAGTAGGTAAATATATATTGTGTGTATCTTGAAAATCTCTATATTTTAAAATCTATTATTAAAGAAGTAAGAATCCAAAACAGTAATATCAGCTCGCAATCCAAAATACATCGTAAATCGCACATCTAGGCATAGACGTAAGCTTAGGTACCTACAGACGTAAGCTAGTAACGGTGACAATCCTCGGGTTGCATGGGATTGCGATTAACAAATTTGATGCTACAATATCCAAGTAGGCACTCGATACCCAAAATCGAAGTGGTTAGTTCGTAGTGGTTACTTCCGGTGGCTCTGATCGCTTGTCATCTGCTCTAAGTCTTTGAACCATTTCAATTGTCTTTCCGAGCTCAGCTCTTCTTGCCAGTCATCTATAAGTATAGCAATGAAGTGATTAGATGATAAATTAGGGAAAAATATGAAAATTACTTGAATAAGATATATGATGTGTCACCGATTATTTTCTCCAGAGGATTTTCATCTCCGCCGTAGTCAGATGGTAAAATGTGTCTAGGCACCGCTTGGTGCAAGCTGTCGACGGTTTTATGAACGGAAATCCTTTCGGCGAGTTTGGCGGTGAGCACTAACTTCAGCATAGCCACGATGTAATTCATGAAAGGATTGGACGACAAGATGTGGACACCGGCAATGCGGTGGCCGAATACTTTCTGAAATATCGCATAAAGAAAGACATTAGCATGGATTTAACCTGTGATCAAAGTTTGGACGCGTATGGAACGTCTTTTACTTATTTGTTTATTTAAGAATTAAATTCCATAAAACTTTGAACTTCGCAAAGCATAAAGAAACTTTGAACAAAATAATAAAAATAAATGCAAACCATAACCTCATTCTTATTGATTTTGTCACCCAACTGGGACTAACCTGTCATAGGGTGATGGTAGATGCTCTAACTATACAAGATTTTTTTAGAATTGTATAATTAGTTGCAATATACTCTTAAAAAAATAAACCTAAAGTAAACTAAAAGAAAATAAATAGAACAAAACAATTGCTTCATAAACTAATTATTATATATGGAAAAAAAAAACAGTTAAATGGAGGAAAACAACTAAAGACTTAAAACTAAAAAGAAAGAATGCAAAAGTCTAGAAGTCATTAGAGGAAAAAAAACAAGAAGTCATTAATAGAAAATATATGTTAAATAATATAATACAAAATACAATAATTATACAGTAAAAACAAAATAGTAAAAACATTAAAATAAAAAAAAGGTACTTTTTTATTAATTTTAGGTGGGTTGTGGTTTCTAGCTCTATGCAGGCATCGCATTCAATCAACTTTTACAAAATAACTCTTAATATATGAGAGATAAGATCGAAGATTCTACTTTGGCGAATGCCAGTAATAAGCGACTAAACATAATATTTGATTTTTATTATGATGCGTCTATATGTAGTATATATTATACTACCTACATACAAAAACCTACCTACTACCTACATACAAATAATATACATATACTTTTTTATACGTCTACGCTAGCCGTGGACCCACGGAGCAGCTAGCTCCGTGCGTGGACCCGTGCCTGCTCAGTGGTCGGGTGTTTCGTTTATTGCATCGTGCGCCCAGTTACATTCCTACATAATTATTTTTATTTATTTGTTTCTTACATAAAATCCTATTACTTCCTTGGCAAGGAAAGGTGCTTCTTCCGGACGAAAATATTCTTCTTCTTCGGAGGTAGTAGTTGAAAGGAGGATTGAGAGAGGGGAGTAGTGGGGGGGAGATTAGAGTTGGAGGGGGTAGGGAGAGAGAGGTTGGTGGTAGGGGGTGGGGTGATGGGGTGGGGTGATGGGGCTGGGAAGGGTGGGGGTGTAGGAGGCGAAGGGAATGGGCGGGTGGGACGGTTGGTAGAGGGTTGGAGGTGGGTGGAAGAGTTTGAGGGGTGGTGGGTTTGGAGGGGGGAGGGGGTGGCACGCGAGGGGGTTGTCTGCTTGCCGGGAAATTCTTGGGGTGACACAACCTTTCTTTTATATTCGGCCTTTTTCATAAAACAAAACCTTACTATTTTAAAATCTGCAAATAAACCCTTTCAAATGACAGCTGATCCGACTGGGTAACGATTTTTTCGATACAATAAAACACGTAATAAATCTACGAAAGATCAATCTCATACAAGGTTCGCAAATGTGCATTATCCATTCGTACATAAACATTTCTGATGAATGACACGACTAAATGTCTTTTTCTCCAGAATGACACGAATGAAGGCTAGAATCACTCATTCTGAAATATTAGACAGATGTACGGTGATTTCAATTACGAGTTATCAGGTTGAGTTTGAAAAATTATGAGTTTAGTGGTATTATTGGCTACTTTGATTACAATTCGAGCGAGTGGTCGACTCTGATCCAGGTTAATTAAATTTAGTAAAGTTCTAAAAAACTAACAAAATCACCAATAATTGGAAATATAAATGGAACTCGGTAATTCAAGCCATCTTTTTCTAAATGCACAGAAAAAGCGAATACGCTATGAAATAATTCTAGGTTAATAATTAGGTTGCATGCTACTTACTCGAAAAACATATTCGCCTTTCTTGATAACCAGGGGGTTACTTTTGAGGAAGTGCCTGAAGGTGTGGTTGCGGAAGTCGCTCACGTATCTGTCGCCTGCAGAGTAATCGTGATGCTGCCTGTATTCGTGGAGCTGACATACAAACGCAAACAATATTATAATATTACAAACGTACATCTTGCGGTGTCGACTACAACGGGCGAGCCCGTCACCACAGGACGTTTTAACGATTAGTCGTTCTGTCGCCGTGCAGTGAACGTAGAAGACTTTGGACAGTACAATCCTACGTCCAGCTACGTCACAACCCGTGCTAGTCCAACGCCTTACCGCGAGTTAGCCAGGAATAAACCCGGCGGGCTCGGGATACTCGCGCCCTCATTTTCAATTGTGACCAGATTTCTCCCGTCTCTCGATTGGTCCCGAGTTCGAGGTCGCTTGCGCGGTCCTCTCCCTTATGAAGCGGTGAAACGGACTGCACCGAATCTATCGCGGACCAAGGCGTCCTTTGCCCGCCTCTTACACGGGATCGGATGGCCAATGGTCAATTCAAGAGCAGTCGCCATAAGGTACGCAACCACCCCCGCTGTATAGGAAACAATACAGTTCCCAGACTCCCTCGACTGTTAGTCGGAGATCACAATCGATTGGCTTGCGCCGCACGGTGTGCAGACCGTCCAGGGGCGCCAGAGGTTTGATTCCCAGGGGAGACTGGTTGACCCAGTGTCCTACCCAGGATTCGCACCCCATGCGGGGAGGCCGTCGGATGGGTGTTGACCCGTGAGTGTGACCGACCCTGAACACATGGGTCATCGTGGCCAACTCATCATGGGCCCGTTAGCCCCCATTACAAACGTACACATGATATGGTAGTGGGGTGAAAAAAGTATGCACATTCCCATATCAGGGGGGGGGGGGGAGGGGTAGTATTATGCCGCGTTCACACATGGCCGATCAAGCCGAGTATTTCTCAACAAACTCTGTGAAAACACCTTATTTGTGTACATAGTTCTCATCATGAACTGAGGTTTGCTTGGTTTTGACACTATAAGTCGATAGTGAGACATACTATGTACGGGGATGAGGTTTCTTCATTACTTTTGTAACGCGTTTTTGGAGAATGTGTGGAGAATCTCGATGGAGAATGTGTGAATGCAGTATAAGAAGCGATCGGTTCCTCCTTAGAGTATAGTATACTCTAAGGGTTTCTCTTTTCGGGGCTATATATATACGACATATAATAAGAAAGCAAACTGGGCCGTATCTGTAAAAATACTTGGAAATCATTGTTTGTGAGACATCGAAGCCAAAACACTAATGTTTATTTTCCTTTCTGTCTTACTGTTTGTTCCTCCGTAGCTTAAACACTACTTGACTGATTTTGATGCGATATTCACTTTTGGATAATTATTGTCCTAAAAGAAAAATGAAATATATTACGTGGTTTTAAAGACTGTTTCTTTTTTATATAGGATTAACAGTATAGGGAAATCCGAATCGGATAAAAAAATAGTTTTTAACACGCTTTTATTAGGTCGACCTGTATGTAACTATGTAATGGAATCTAAGGTAACTAATTTAACCATCTTCCAAGGATCGCAGCGTCATCAAAATTGGCAGCTGTATGTAGTGCTGATGACAATACAATAATATGGTACTGTCGAACTGATCTGATGATGGAGTCGGAACATATGAACTGGAACTTCATGATGGAACATCGTATCATAGCTGTGTTTGGACTTGTTAGAAAAATCTTGGAATGAACTTTGACCACGATTAGGTTTCAAGGTCTGATGATGAAGCCGGAAGATAGGCACTGGCATTCCATCATGGAATATCGTATTATAGCCGTGTGTATGTGAATATCGTATCATAGCCCAAAAGCGTGTTTTCAGTGTTTTTTTTTAAGCGACTTTCTCTAAACATTAATATGAGACATATTATATATTTCAAAAAGCATGCTTTCCAAATTTTGACAAAAAACATGTGTTGGTAGATGAAGACAAATATCAGATTCGTGATCAGCGATCATAATTATATAAAAACGCCGGCTGATCATTAAACGCCCTAATATGTATGTGCACCAGAGAGCGCAGAGATTTTTTAACGACGCCCTACCTTAAATTTTAATGTTACCGGGCCCGGTAGCATAGTGGGTAAGTCGTCTAACTGTATATCGTAAGATTCCGGTTTTGATTCCTTGCCGGGTTGAGAATTCCTAAACCCGCCCTCACCGTGGTACTCGTAACTTGTAGGTAGTTCAATTTTTGGAGATTTTTTTTTACAGGAGATTTTTTATGTAAAGACTTCGTTGGAAATCGTTTATTAGTTTTTTGATTTAGGCACTACTTACCGAAGAAAAAAAAATGAATATTTTATAGGTGAATGAAAAAATGCTTTTCTTCGATAATAATGGCTTAAACCAAGAAAGTTTTTCAAGATTTTCTGTAATAAATCATGTCCCTATAGTACGGGCCAAAGGAACGTTCCGGTGAGGCAATAAATCATTAGGCCGGTCCGCCCCTTTTAAAACCTGCTTGTAGGGATGCGTGTCGTAACCTTCGCAGAACCAGAACAGATTAATATATTATTGAAATTGGGCATCTAAACTTTTGTCGGAACACTTTTCAGTTCGTCAAAAAATGACAAAATGTTATGTATAAAGCACCGAGTCTGCATGTTAATATCACCCTTCAACTTCAATAGCTCCAAGTTAAAAAATATGGTCTCCATTGCTCAACTGATAGGCAAGTAATGATGTTTTATCCGCGCAGCATTTTGTGATATACATACATATATGGGACTCATTATTACAAAATGCCACGATAACATTTTACTAATGACTGTTTAAAAATTAATAATAACCATGCTATGATAATCAGTTATCTATTAAGTACTCGTTTAATAACTCACATCACATATAGGTCATTATTTAATTACTCTAATTTTAAAATAATACTTAAACCGAAAATATTAAAAAATATAGCAATCGGTACTATAATAAATACAGATGTATAATACTGTTTCATCGAGCAAGCGTAATTCATCGATAAGCAATATCGACGTTAGCCGCATCCTTGTTGACAGCTCGGTTTATTACCCCATCGGAACGTTCCTTTGCCCCGTACTTTAGTATTCGTTTTGTAACCGCGTAAAATACTATTTACTTTCCATTATTATATTGGTCTCTAACTGCTACAAGAGACACACACAGGCGCACCTACGCCAAACACACGCAAGCTTGGCGAATGCAAAGGTATAAGACCCAAAACGATATTTTTTATTTGAATTGTTTCGATTATGTTGCTGTTTCCTAATTTTCACTTTCATCTGAAGAGATATTTCTCCCGTGGCCGAGACTTTAATCTTTACCTATAGCGGTTTCGCCAGTACCAAATATTTTGATCTTTGGTACTAGCGAATCACTAGACATAATTGGAAATGTCCTGACCTTGAATGTTATTCATTTTTATGTCCTAATCTTGCCTGCTATTATTGAAAACCTTTTAAGTCATAATATCCACAACAGGATTATATTATCAATATTTTGGAAAAAAATCAAAAATGTTTTTTACGCTTTATATATTTCAAGCAGTACCTACGGATATTATCCGTACTTATACCCTACTAGTTTTCTACTAGGCATGGTGGGCTATAACTCTCTTAAGTTGCGTAGAGAAATGCTCGCCATGGCCTACGTTTTCAAGCTGATCCGGGGAAGAGTTGATAATCCTAGCATGCTAGCGAAGGTTTGTCTCTTTGTTCCGGACAATTATAATCGTGCTCGCACTCATAATCTATTTGCGGAGCCGTCCACGCGCACCAACCCAAGTCGATGGAGTCTGCTTACCCGAGCTTTGCGTCACATAAATGCGCTATGTTCGACAGCGTCAGACTTTGATATTTTCACAGCGAGCCCGCATCTCTTCAAGGTGTGGGCATTGCGCTACTTGTTTATGTCAGAATAAAATAAATTGTTTTCACTCTTTATGTACCGTAGGTTTGTTAGTTTTTTTAAAATTATTAATGCCCGTATTTGTATTTAATGCTTATTTAAACATGTTGTGTATGTACTTATAAGAATTCTATTATTTTTTTATATTTAAAGTGTATATTGCATATCAACGGATTGGTATAAACTGTTAAGTTGATTTGCTAATTAAATAAATAAATAAATAATTAGGTACAAAAGAATACCAATCTAATGATTTTATTATATTAGTTACTAAAATAACAAGATTTACTAAAATTAAGTAAAAGCAAAAATAGAAATGAATACTTAGGAAAAGAGTGAAACTAACCATGAATATTCCTTTTAAAAGTTCGTTAAAATCGTAAAACTCCGCATTGGGCGTCATAAAATTGACGAACACCACTCTCGTGTTGTCAGTGGAAAGCTTCGCTAGCGGCACCGCTATTCTGAAAATCACAATACATTTCCAAATCATTTACGTATTCATATCGATTGTAGCATCAGTATTTCATGTCAAAATGTAGGCACAGACGCACACACTGACTCTTCCCATGCGGAAATATTTGACCGGGTCTCTGTTGCGAAAGTACTCAGGCATAGTGATTCTAGTAGCGCAGAGCGTATCCATTATTTGTTTCACCTTTTCCAACGATAGCTTGTTCAGTATGAGCAATCGTTCTAACCAATCCCTATCTGCAAATTGTAACCATTTAATACGTATTATTAAATGGAATAGCCAGAAGGTAAACGAGTTGTATAGTCGAGCGTCCAACCTAATGTCTGTTGCGGCAGGTGCAGCTGCGTACTGTACCATTCGACGAGGGTGTCGATTTCAGATTGTAACGACTGACGAGTTGCGCCCAGAGAAATCCTCACACTATCCATTTGCTCATCTGTTACGGTTAAAAGTCGGTTCTTACCAGAAGACAGCATCCTGAAACGCGATAAGCAAAACGATGCGTTAGCCTGCATAGTAGAAGTAAGTATATTTAGGCTCTACTGATGAGATTTTTATATAGTTCACATTGATTTTTTTTCGGAACTGGCCATTTAGAAAGCTTTAAAAATAATAATAACTACAACATATGAAAATGGGAGTCTTTGGCTGTAGAATAAAGTTTGATTCATCGAACTGTCATCAGTTTTTTTTTTATTATAGCAGAAATTAAAATAAATTAATAGTTTAAAAAAAACACTAAAAACACGCTTTTGGGCTATGATACGATATTCACATACACACGACTATGATACGATATTCCATCATGGAATGCCAGTGCATATCTTCCGGCTTCATCATCAGACCTTAAAACCTAATCGTGGTCAAAGTTCATTCCAAGACTTTTCTAACAAGTCCAAACACAGCTATGATACCATGTTCCATCATGAAGTTCCAGTTCATATCTTCCGACTCCATCATCAAATCAGTTCGACAGTACCATATTATTGTATTGTCATCAGAACTACATACAGCTGCCAATTTTCATGACGCTACGATCCTTGGAAGATGGTTAAATTAGTTACCTTAGATTCCATTACATAGTTACATACAGGTCGACCTAATAAAAGCGCTACGAGTAGTAGGTGCATAAATATCAGCTCTCTCGCATTAGTGCCTGTCGCGGTTAAGGAGAACTAGAAAAAAAACAATTTAGTAAAGCTTTACTTACCTCTCTACATAAAATGGTTGTTAAATGTCTAAATATTCCTGACTGCAATAAATCGCCTGGCGCTCTGTTCCCTATTTGCCTCTCGACTACTATAAAAATATTGTAATCAATACTTCTGCTATAATTCCATCCATGACACGAATTCACGAATCTTGTTTTTATTTTATCAGCTAATTTAATGAACCGTGCTACAGTACACACTACAAGGTCGCAATTGCGAAATGTCAAAAATATCGATACGTAGGTATCGGAGATAGAATAGTTATTTTATCGTCTTAGAGGTGAAGTATAATAATATGTAGATAAACATGTTTTGGTAATATGTAGATGGATTTATTTCATAAACAAAGCCAGCCAGTTCATCCGCAACTAAGTTTCATATAATTAAGCTAACGTCTTGCACTTACCTAAAAAATCAAAACAAGGTTTTGGTCAAATTTAAATTTCTTTACGATTTAGAACATTTAGAATCAGAAACACGAAATAAAGTCTGCCTGACTAGCTCATCGATATCTCAAGTATGTGTTGTTCGATTTCGAAAATTCTTTCGACAATATGTATTATTCATCAATGGGAAGAGCTGATTAGATTTTGGGAGCTGTTCATAAACCAAGCCAGGGAGCACACACAGACGGAATGACTGAATAACTAGTTCTCTGAATTGAAAATCATAACCTGAGAATATTTCAAGCCAGACTATACGTTCCTGAGTCACAACCAGTTCAAAAGGCCGCTAGTTTTCCGTAACGTAACGAAACGTAACGCACGTTATGGTTAAATGTGTTAAATGTGAGTTATATGTTATTTAAATATGTGTTAAATGCACTTATGATATTAGACAACTACTTACTTGTTATTTGGATAGTTAAGGAAACCCTATGACACTCGGGGTGCCATACGATTCTAACAATACCACACACTTCTAAAACGGTTCAAGCGTTTAGAAGTTGTAGTGGAATAAAGAAACAGAAAACATACATAGATGAACCCTGAACACATTACACTTTTTTTTTCTTCACACACCCCTCACAAGACTCCAGGTTGTTCGGTGTGAGGTGGTGGTATCAACTTACGAGTTATCTCCGTATTGAAAGGCGGTTTTGATGCGAAGTAGAAGGAATTGATTGATCGAAGGTTTGAATATTGCCAGTTATAACGCTTGCCGAATAGTTTACTTTGACGCGAGTGTATAGATGCGCGACTGCGGTTACGAGGATATACGGATGAGGATTGTATGTGTGCTCCTAGTATCTTGTACTAGGCGCGGCTCGAGTCTGTGGGATTACAGACTGATGCTTCGAGACTCAGGGAGAATGAGGAAAGGAAACCAAGGAGCCGGATTCGTTGACCTAACTCGTGAGAGAGAGTGCCGAATATGCCGTCGCAACCTTGGGGGAAGGTGATCACTCGGGGAATGATAATTTGGTTGCTTTTTCGCCGGTTTATATAGGCCGTGAAATGATGCAATCCAAAATATTCCGAGTAAAAGTATTGTTTCATCGTGCTGATTCATAGCTGCACGAGTCAAAATAATAGCTGAATTGTGTCTGTGGATTTTACTGGAAATCGATACATTTGTTGATCGCATGTAATGGACTTGAGGTCCGTTACAGGCAGTCGAGTAACAAATACATCAATTATGGGCGCGGCACCCGGCAGCGATCGTGCTTTGAGTATAATTTGAAAAGAGCAGGCCTAATCGTGTCTTCTTCTAGATCATTCATACACAAAAATAGTGTCATGCAGGTGGCGACTCTCGTTAGGGAATGTTCGACTGGGCCTGGCGTGCGACGCCCTCGCTCGCTATGTCCGTTGCGTCGCACGGTGGGTCAACTTATGGAACCGATTTTTTTTCTCTTTTCTCCGTTGCGATAGATATAACTTATTAAACCTAACAATAATTGGCCTTTGTATTTTTTTCCAAGCTTTATACTTTAGGGCCAAAAAACATTTTCTGGTTTTTGTATAAGACGGATCTAAAAGAACTGAATTGCTGCTTTGTCCTGATCGGTCCCGCTTCGAAACATTTTCTTCCTCAATCGTTGTCAACTCTACTCTCGTTCTGCATATTGCATTGATGCGTGCACAAAAATGCCAATCTGCCAGATGAATGGATCGGGAAAATTATAAAAATTACAAGTTCAAACAATATTTTTTTATCATCTTAGGTTACTATAGTGTACATGTATATCTACATCTTAGGTTACTATAGTGTAGTTCCACGTTGTACAAACTCGTGATAAACCAGTCCGCGGATGTCAAAAACGCGATGAGCATGATCTTTGATTTTCTCATCCTAGCTTTCTTCTGGCGAGGGGACGAGGGCGTCTTGTAAGAAGTCTTGGGAGGGAACTTTTTGTAAGTAATCTTGATCATAGTAACAGTCTCCGTAGCGGTCTTGCCAAGTTCCACGCAAAACTTGATCGCAAATCTTTGATCTAAAGACAGCTCTCACGGATAGGCCCGTCCTCACTCTGCGGATGCTCGGAGCACACAGTGGGCGGCCACTTCCATAGAAAGAAAATTTGTATGGAGCCGGAGGCTATCAAGGTGGCAACTTAACTATGCCACAATAACACGAAATGCGGTTGTCAGCCTGCGAGACGCGTCTGCCCACTTTTCCGCGAGCTGTATATTGTCTTTGCTCTGTCTGACCATCACACATACTGGGCATTTTGCTGCGCATACGCACGCATAGCGTCCGCACACCGCTTCCGCTCTGCTGTCAGTCGTGCGTGTGATCAATGGTGCGTCTTATGTGCGTTGTTTGCTTACCGTTTGCTGCGTTACTTGTGTTTTACGTCTTACCGGCTTCATTTTGGGTTTTTCGAGTTTTGTGCCGCCTCTCGGGAAGTGACGATGTATAAGAAATGTGTTTTTTTTAGTTTGCGGACTAATTAGGCGCAAGAGAGGAGAACCTGAGGGTGTGAGTGTCTTTTATGGCAGTATTTTTAATGGCACATTTTTTCATAGTATTAATATTTATTCTAATACGAGACATCAATAAACCGTATGCTTGATTCGTAATTTTGTTTTTATTTCTATCGATTTATGTATCCGGTAAGGGTGGGCTACACTGGCTTGTGGCGTTTTTATCGATATCGATAGGTGGGCTGCGCTGGCTTGTGGCGTTTTTATCGATATCGATAAATAGGCTGGTTATTGATAACTATTGCATTGGTCAGATGTTGCCATTTCGCAAGACCAGAGGGTTGCCATTTTGCTAAAACCAGAGTGTTGAAAAATAGTGTGACAGACGGGGGGCGCCAGTTTTGCATGCGGCAAACTTGCACAAATGTCACTTTTGACAGATCCAAATTTGTTGAGGGCAGATTTGCAGGAGGCAACCTTGCAGGCGGCATTTTTGCAGACGGCATTCTTGCAGAAAGCAAACATGCATACAAACCCGAAGTTAGCAACGTTTGAGAATGGCGCATTAGGACATGATTACACGAATAAAATAATTTTATATTATTTTACAAACCAAAAATAAAGCAGTAAAGCGGTCATATGTTATTAATTTTAAATTTAGATAAAGAAGTAGCAAATTATCATGTCAGGGTAAATTAAAGTGGTGAATATTTTTACCTCTCCACATTTAATTACCGGCATCCTTGTAGTGGATGATTCAGTACATCAAACTAAACATTAAAAAAAATGTTTTAAGTTTTTCTGTTAGGTTAGGTTAGGTTAGGTTTTTCTTTCCCTAAAATCGAAGTGACATTAATTACCGGCATCCTTGTAGTGGATGATTCAGTACATCAAACTAAACATTAAAAAAAATGTTTTAAGTTTTTCTGTTAGGTTAGGTTAGGTTAGATTTTTCTTTCCCTAAAATCGAAAGTTGATTGCTGAGATCCGCGATGGAGAGGACACTCAAAGAAGTGGACTGGTTTCCCTACCCTGACATATGAAAACGCGGCTTTTGTCGATTTCTGCTCTGGTAACACAAAATTTTAAATACGATGTTTTGCTTCTAACTTCATTTTCTGCAAAAATGCCGTCTGCAAAAATGCCGACCCTCGAAACGTTAGTTTGACATTTGCAAAACTGCCTTCTGCAAGATTGCCTTCTGCAAAACTGCCGCCTGCAAGAATGCCGTCTGCAAGATTGCCGTCTGCAAATCTGCCTTCTGCAAGTTTGATGGGACCCTGATGGGCCGTTTACACTCTCGCGCGAGGCGCGAGGCGAGACGCAAAACCATGTGCGTAAACAAACAGAACAGAGGCAAAGCTTCTAGCAAGTAGGTAAACATTTTGTACGCTCGTTAGAAGCTTTGCCTCTGTTCCATTTGTTTACTGATTAGGTTTTGCGTCTCGCCTCGCGCCTCGCGCGAGAGTGTAAACGGCCTATGACAGACACATTCTACAAGAAATTGCGACGGTTGGCTGCAATGCGGTTTTTGTGCTGTTGGCTATATTATAGTCGCCGGTACTAACAAAAGTGAATTTCGATTCAAATGTACTGAGTTCCGCATCTTATTTATATGATCAGTGGGAGCACACTGAGCGACCTAGCGCTGCTTAGCTGGGTTTCCCCACTATCAGTTTCAACCGGTTGGACCGCGCCCCGACGGACAGTCGCGTCACAAAAATTGACTGACATTATATTCCGCACAGATCCTGTATTATGATGTACGATCACTGGGCACACCGTGTTTTACAGCTGACCTTAGAATATTACATACGTCAGTAAATAGAGCGGCAACAAAATTATGAGACACATTACAGATTTCAAGTTATATATCCCAGTATTTCGCCTCCGTATACTGCTGACAAACTCGAGCATTCTCAGAAATATATTGTTTGTACTCACACAGAGTATGTACTTTATTGTTTCGGGTATTATGCGATGGTTTTCGTTTAAACAGTTATAAAAAATACAATGCCTGGATGTTTTAGAAGCCCTAGGATCCCCTAGCCATATTTAATAGGATATAATTCAGAAACGCCTCATAATTGAGATCAGTTGTTCTAGTAATAAGTGTTCTACATAAAGAGATCTTTCTATTGGAATATGATTTACAGGTATTGGGACGGTGGTCCCAAAATGCCAATTGTCTTTTGGATTTCCATAACCTAAGGTAATTAAAAAATATCCTTTAAAATATGTAGGTGATTTTATTTTTCCGATCCATTCATCTGGCAGAGTGCCATTTGTATGCATGAGTTATACGGGGTGTTATTACTGCACGGGCTTTTTTTCTGTTGGTGAATCAGTACAACAAAGTAAGCAACTTTTATTAAAATAAAAAAAAAAACAGAAAAAAAAGGATTTTTTTTTAAATTTGTTTTTTTATTTTATGATTAAATAGTATAAAATGCTGTGATCACGATGCGCTATCTAGCGGTTGGTAAAAGGTCGCTGATATTGTTTACTTACGACTTAATACCTACCGCTAGATGGTGCAGCGCGCTCAAACACTTCTCAAACCTTTATTTAACAGTCAACTTCTTCAAAAATTAAAAAAAAAAAAAAAAACAAAAAATATTTCTTCCAAAAAAAAAAATGTTTGTTTTTTTCCAATTTTTTTATTAAAAGTTGCTTACTAGGTTGTACTGATTCACCCACAGAAAAAAAAAGCCAATGCAGTAATAACATCCTGTATAGAACTATAGTAGAGTAAACAAGAATTAAGGAAAAATTGGTTTCAAAGCGGGATCGATCAAGAAAAAAGTAGGAATTCAGTTGTTTTTGATCCGTCTCATACTAAAAATTAGATAATATTTTTACTGCCCAAACTATAAAGTTTAGGACAAAATACGAAGGTCAACTATTGTTAAGGCTAATCAAGTCTGTCGATCGGTATAAAGAAAAGAGTAAAAAAAAGTTGGTTCCTAAGTCCCTCAAAGTGCAGTTTGGACCCACCGTGCGTCGCCCCCCTGCGATCCCTGCCACGCCGAGCGGTGGGCGTCGAGGACGGGATCCAGCCGGCGCGGGCGGCAGTGGGACCGGCGCGGCTGCGCTGCCGGCCGTTTGCTTCAACCGTCGCGACGCCCGGGGAAGCGTTTTCCCGCCGAGCGCTGGACATCTATAAATACCGACGTATTTTCAGTTCTTAAAAAAGTGAATCGCCCTCAATTTTTAGGAAATTCTCCGCGACGACTAGGCGACATTTAGTTATTTTCATCGTTCCGACGTACAATTTGTCCACTCATCGTCGAACGATGCCACCGATTTCAATAGTTTCATGAACGAGACAAAATGTACTACTACATTTTTATTTACACACAATATTGATTACCTTCTCTCTGTATTGCTCGCATTTATGTTATTCCAAGAATACGCCGTAACCTGCCTGAATATCGCGTCGCGTAGGTAAGTATCTACATGTACACGACAGTTTTTATATATTTTATGTAGGTATATAGGTTTGTGACAACTAGGGCCGTCGACTACAGCGGACGAGCCCGTCACCTCAGCAAGTTTTAACGATTATTCGTTCTACCTCCCTGGAGTGAGCGCAGAAGACTTGAGGACAAAACAGTCCACCTTCTAGCTACGCCACAAGCCCGTAAGAGGCCAACGCGTTATCCGCGAGATAGCCAGGAATGTTACCCGGCGGGCCTACACTCACGCCCTTACTTCCAATTGTGACCAGATTACTCCGGTCTCTCGATTGGTTACGAGTCCGAGGTCGCTTGCGCGGTCCTCTCCTTTACGAAGCGGTGAAACGTTGTTTACCGAATCTATTGCGGACAACGGCGTCTTTTGCCCGGCTGTTCACCCAGGATCGCGTAGCTGATGGTCATTACAAGAACAGTCGCCGTAAGGTCCGCAACCACCCCCGCTCTATAGGAAACAGTACTGCTTCCAGACTCCCCCGACTGTTAGTCAGAGTGCACAGTCGATTGGCTTACGCCGCACGGTGCGCAGACCGTCCAGGAGCGCCAGAAGGTTGATTCCCAAGGGAAACTAACCATAAGGCCAGAGTCCTACCCAGGCTCGCATTTTATGCGTGGAGGCCATCGGATAGGTGTTGACCCGTGAGTGTGATCAACCCTGAACAGAATTGGTCTTCGTGGCCAACTCAGCAAGGGCCCATTAACTTCCATAGGTTTGTGACAGGTAATATTGATAAAATTACTATTCGTGTAACAGTATAAACATAGAAAAGTCCCAATAGAACATTACACCCCTGAAAAAAGATAATCCATATCACAAGTTATTAAAGAGTGATTAGATTTATAAACTCTAAACTAGTTCTATTCCTTTTAGATACCAGATGTACTTAACACAGATAAAGACTGTCTTTGGGAGAAGAAATAACATCAGTTATTAAACAAAAACATCCATATTTCACGCTTCCAATGTCAGAGAGCATAAAACGCATTACAACATGTCAGAAAGCATGAAAACGCTATTATTTTAAACATTTTAAAATTATACTCACTTGGAATTATCTCAAATGGAAGGGAATATGCATGATTCTAAGAAATAAATAAATACTCTTTATTTTTTCGGACTAATTGGTACAAAATAATATTATAGTTGAAATCGGGGCAAACTAGTTAGGCAAAATTATTTCGAAATTTTTATTTAATATTTTTTAACATGGAATAAATGTTTTTGATTTTTTGAAATTACCATACATAAAAGATTCATGGATTGGAAGCTCAATTAGATAGAATTTCTAGGTTACATAAAATTTTGCTTGCCACTCGAGGTCATGGTGGGCTAGAAATTCACATGGGAAGGTTCATATAAATTCACGGCTCCAATAGACATCTTGAATCGTTATAATATTCCAAAAAGACTACAGTCTTTCTATTGATCATTCACAAATAGCTATATATAATAGGAATAAATATTAGAACCAATACACTTTTATAGTTTTTTTTAATAAATATTCATTCCTGACTGAAAACGAAAGATTTTTTGGATGATATATTTCGAATAGACTGATTATTTAGTATATTTAGAGTAAAACCATTAGGAAAGATTAAACATTATTAATTATTATTATTGAACAGTATACTGTACTGTACTATGTACTCTGAATCAGTGTTGTGTATTAATTACTTTACCATGTTTATAAAGCGTCCTTCTGACGATAATGTCACAAATCTCACAATTAATTTATTTTGCAGAGCGTTCTTTATATACCTCATTTATTTACGGTTCAACGAGGTTTTAAAAAAATCGGTTGTGCAACCCCAAGTCTTACCCTGCAAGCAGACGCACGTCAAACAGACGCACGTCAAACCCCCCTAAAACGCCCCTTTAAACCCCCTTCCAAACTTTTGAGTACTTCCAATATTTTGAGATTGAAATATGATTAGCGCGCCCCCTTCCCTTAGTGGACCGATTTCAACAACACCTTTTCAACTCTTGCCATGACCAAATGATGCCTGCATGCCACATTTCAGCTAAATACGCTGGAGGTATACATACATACAGACATACACACAGCAGTGGGTCCACAATTCTTTCCTTGCCAGGAAAGTAAAATCTATTGTGCACCCCAGGACTTTTCCTGCAAGTAGACAAGCCCCCCGCAGCCCTCCCTCCCCAGTCCCCCTCACCCCCCACGCCAACCTATCTACCCCCCGCCGAATACCACGGATTATAATCAATGCTACTACTAGTGGCAAAAATCGATACCTATACCTGCGTTGTGATTGTTTTTTTTACGTTGAAGATATTTGAATAGCTTATCCAAACATTTTTATTGTTTGAAGCTTGCCTAAAATGGTCTCAGTGGCAGTAGAATTGACTTTACTATAGTAGTTTGCTTATTATAGGTGATGCAAGTATTTTAATTGCGTGCGTAGAGTCGCCTCGCGTCGCGTCGTTCGACTGCTATTATGCTGAAGCAATGCAAGCGAACGCATTCACTTTTGAAACAAAACAGAGCATTCCACGTACTCACCTATATTTATTACATCGTCCTAAATACCCAGATAGTATCCGGCAGCAGTAATAGCGCAGACATTACGGGTTTTACTGTTTTTCTGAAACGCGCCATTTGTAATAATGATGGGCGCGTTTACTTGCTCCGATCCGCCATTTTGCATTCGAATTAACTACAGAATGCCCAACGGCCGTTTCTCATCTGAAAACGTCAACAACTTTTAAAACTTGGTGATTGGTTGTTTTCGGGATCCATAAAAAGATAGTGATTTTGCAACTTCCCCACTGAGTCACCGCGCTCGGGGCCTTTCGGACTCAAAGCAGGCGCATTTCACATTTTTATAGCTGTCAATTATTTTCATTTCAATTTCACGTAGAACTGAATATAAGCCATTTTATACCGCATTCTCGTTTCAGACCTTCAACTAATAGCTACCTATATCGATAGCGAACGGTACAACTAACGATTTAGCTCCAATTCAGTAGCCTCATCGCGTTGAAGACTACCCCGGGTAGGACTCTTAGGCCTCGCGGCTTGTGGATCGGTTTCCCTTGGGAGATTGCCTCCCGGCGCTACTGGACGGTTTGCGCACCGTGCGGCGATAGCCAATCGGTATGTGCACTCTGACTAATTACTGAAGGCGTCGGGAGGCTATGGAAATATACTCTTTCCTAAGCAGCATGGGTAGATGTTGAACTGTAGACAACCACTACTTAAATGACCAATTGGAAACCTGATCCCGAATTCAGAGCCAAGCGAAGGATACCAATGGTCCGCGATAGATTCAAACTGAATCACCCCTGAATATACGGCAGGTAGAGGTCGCGCAAGTGGCTTCGAACCCGTAACCAGTCGGCTGGTTGGAGGTATCCTGATGGTTAATTCCTTACGGAGATATTCTTCCAAAACTGGGAGTCAGGGGGCAAGGCTGCCCCCTGGGTACCTTTCCCGGTGTCTTGCCGCTTACGGCCAACGCCTTAGCGTTGGCCTCTGACGGCCATGTTGGCTTAGCTAAGCGGTAGATTTGTTTTCGTCTCTAAGTTTTCTACGCTCAACTCATGAAAGATAGAACGATCTTTATCGTTAGAACTTCCCCTGAGGTGACGGGTTCGCCCATTGTATTGTGTAAGCTACCTATTTACGTACGACATAAAAACATTATTACATACTAATAACAATTATGTTCTGATTACCTACATACATTCAAGAAGGCCTTTGACAGAGTCGACAACGATGCGTTACTCCGAGAACTGGCTGCTGCTGGATTCTCGAGTAAACTGTTGAAACTTTTCGCAGATTACTTGGGGGGCCGCCAGCAATTCGTTAAATTTGGCAATTTTGAATCCAAACTATACAACACTCAATCGGGGGTTAGCCAAGGATCAAACTTAGGGCCTTTGTTATTCAACTTATTTGTTAATAATCTGAGTAAAGTAGTCACATCTGCACGTTGTCTAATGTTTGCTGATGACGTCAAATTGTTTTTATCAACTGGAAGTGCTGAGGCCTGCGAGCTCTTCCAGCGTGATATTGATGCAGTTTATGCATGGAGCCAAGCTCGTAACCTTCACTTCAATATTAACAAATGTGCAGTGATGACATACACAAGATCGCCTGATCATCTGATGTATGATTACTCCATCGCTGGATGTGTGCTTCCCAGAGTTACTGAAGTCAAGGACTTGGGAGTTTTTTTCGACCCCAAGTTAAACTTCAAGGAACATATTAGACAACTATCTACAACTTCTTTCAAGCTTCTAGGGTTTGTAATACGGCAATCCAAACACTTCAATAATATTCGGGTTATGCGCACGTTGTACAACTCGATTGTTAGAAGTCGCATGGAAACGAATGCACCTATTTGGAATCCACATGAAGATACTTATACCCTCATGCTGGAAAAGGTACAGAAGTGTTTTTTGAGATTTCTGTACTTCAAGCAGTACGGATATTATCCATTTTTGTATCCGACTGCATTTATCACAGGCATGGTTGGCTATAATTCTCTCTGTCTCAGAAGAGAAATGCTGACCATGTCCTATGTTTTCAATCTAATTCGTGGTAAAACTGATAACCCTAGCTTACTAGCAAAGGTGGATCTATTCATACCAAATAATTATCTCCGTACTCGATCGCACCATCTTTTCGCGGAGCCGTTCTCGCGCACTAACCTTACGAGGTGGAACTTGTTGGCGCGTGCTTTGCGGCGCTTAAATGAAATTCACTCGATGGCACCAGATTTCGATATTTTTACCGCCAACCCTCACTTGTTTAAATTGCAAGCTATTAATTATTTATTTTTACATGATAGCTAGTATTATACGTATCATTCTATTTGTATAGTTATGGTAATATCTTTATTAATTTTACTTTTCAATGCATTGGTTTTACTGTTATGTTGATTAGTAATAACTGAATAAACAAAAATAAATAAAAAAAAATAAAAAAATACATCCGCGTATAATGAAACGTTTTGTGTACCTAGATGTGCATATTAGATTGATATACATATATGCAGATGGATGTATGTTACAGTTGTGTAATTAACGCACTAACAAAGGATTGATTTGTGTAAATAGCAGTATAGTGATTTGTGTAACTCGTACCTATGTATAGTCGACGAAATACTATTTGACAAAAGTGTCGTTAGCACATTGGTACCTTTTTCACAACGAGCGAGACCTTTTTCACACCTATCATCGAATGTCTAATGGCTTGATATGGTTAGACTAAATCGCCTTGCTCGCTTAATAATATTAATTATTTATACGTATCAATTTTCAAGCAAAAACACTAATAATAACGTTTTCTTCCGAATCTTTCAATGACAGCTGAATAAGCAATAGAATTAATTTAGGAAAAATCTTTATTGTAGTAAAAATTATTAGGACGCTAAGCTAAAAAGCTAAACAATTAGGACTATTAATTAGTGAAACCCTAACAGTTCGATTTCGAAATCATTAGTAATTAGTGTGTATTTTAATATATCTGTATGAAGTACACATTTCACAATTATTGTTATAATTGTAAAATCGACATCGGTAATCACCGAATTTAACATGGTAAGTAGCTAACCGATTAAGACTATTAATTAGTGTAACAGTAACAGTTCGATTTCGAAGTCATCATCAGTATTTAGTGCGTATTTTAATATATCTGTCTGAAATACACATTTTACAATTATTGTTAGGTACTTATACTGCAATATTTACTCTGATCGTTGGTGGTATAAAGTTCAAGATGTTATGATCGAACCCAGTGCAGCGGTCAGTTTGTGCCTTTAAAGCGTTTGTTCTGTTCCACGCGGGTAGAATCGATCTCCATAGTAAAATAAACGATTACAACTTGTTAGAAAGCACTGTTTATTTTATGGCATTTTAACGACACTTTTGTCAAATAGTATTTGGTAGACTATAGGTATTAATTTATTCGAGCGAAGCAGCAATATTTGGTTTTCGGGCGTTTTTTTTTACGATCGTACTCTGCGGTCTTCCTCGCGTCCCGCATCGCCCACCTCTTTACTCTCCATTCTCCTCTCCGTTCCAGTCGAGTGTCCATCTGCTCGAGTTGGCTGCCCGCCAGATCTCCTCATCTCCTCGAATTACTTTTATGCGCTTTTTAATGAGCCCCCATATGTCTCCCTAATGAATTTTCCCGGACTCCGGATCGTACTGTTGAATTTCGTCATTTGATCGTTGCGTCCTATGTGTCACTTCCTGCACTGCGAAACGTTTCCTCTTCTGCGCGTCTTTGCAATATGTATGAGTTTTCTCTCTCTATCTCTCTCCCTCTCTCCTTTGCGCTCGCTTTGCTCTTCCAGGCGGACTATTTTTACTGGGCTGATAGTAGCTATAGGTATACCTACCTATCTCCAATAAGTCGCGTGGGCAACTCTAATGTCACCACACATCCGATTTAGGACCCACAAAAATAAACGATCGCACCCGCATTACTTTTTTAGCTATTTCGACTTTTCTGCAAATTACAGTTACACTAATATACTTTACGCGGCGGGCTCCTAGGCAAAATCTAGTCATAGTTCTATTATTACATATATTTAATGCTAAGCTGACATAGCTATATGTCTATATGTCTATGACATATAGACAACATTTTTTACGGTTCATCGTTTGCATATTTTCTTTTCCGTCGATGAAAATCTCGCTGAAAGTTATGTATTTATTTAGAAGCTGATTATTGCCTCCAGAATGTCTCCGGTGTGTTCCTACAGGAATGGTCATGTTTCCCTAGCACTAGTGATATTCTACGTCCCCCATTTTTATAGGAGTCGTTTTAGTCACAGGTAGAGGTGATTTTCGTAAGAGATATAAAGATGCATGGTCGAATTCAGGGAGCAGTAGCATGATAGACTCTTCTTCAGATGGCAGGTATACATCAACATGCCCGCTAAAGAGATACAGATCCCACAAAATTGAACTACCTACGGCAACCACTGGTCATAATTATCCACAGGCTATACATGACGTCATAAAAAATCCAACATGGCGACATATAGCGGACATAACATGCTACCAAAAAAAAAAAAGATTTACATAAGTATCGTGTTTGGTATCAAATAAAAGGTCTCAATGAGTACATTTCGAAAATATGTACTAAAAAAACGAAAATATGTTAGTAGTCGGGTTTTAGTTCTTTTAACTTTTTACTTATTTTAGAATGAATTACTATTATTATCTTGTTGAAATGTAAGAGGTAGGTAGGTACACCGGAATGAAATATTGGTATTTTTATTCTACCGATTCCTTATTTTCTTAATAATCGTCTTTTCAGATCAAAATTTGATAAATACTAAATAGCGGCCAATAAAGAGATTGAATTAGCCCGATTGCGAAGAGATACTAGCACTATTCCAAAGATTACTGTGGAAGCAGACTGCTGTTGGAGTAAACGCTCTTATAAAAACCAGTACAATGCTTTATCAGGTGTTGCGGCCATCGTTGGTCATCATACAGGCAAAGTTTTGTACATGGGTGTGAAAAACAAATGCTGCGGCAGTTGTTCCCGGGCCAACAAGAAACAGGTAGAACCCACTGCACACAAATGTACAAAGAACCACGGCGGGTCTTCGTCAAGTAAGGAACCAAATTGACATTGAGGGATTCAAATCTTCCGCAGAGAAACGGAAATTGATTTACAATATGCTGATTGCAGATGGTGATGCCAGCATGTATACAAATATATTAGAGAGCAGACCGTATCCTGCCGTGCCTATTCAAAAAAAATAATGCACTAAACATCTTCTCCGCAACTATAATGGAAAAAAATGTTCCTGAAAACAGACACCACGATTCCTTAAAATGAACGTAAATTATTGGCGCCTGAACGATTAGTAAGATTAAGAACAGTTGTTCGGGCTGCAGTACGGCATTGGAAGACCAAGTCTACATCGGAATCCCTCGAAATTATAGCATTACAAAAAGACATTCTTAACAGCCCCCAACACATCTTGGAGACCATTCCGATTGCAATTTATATTACTGTACTGAAGAGCGAAGAAAAGAAACAAATGACAGTTTTGCTGCAAAAACACTCATGTTGAGACTGCAGCAAAATGCGTCCCAGTTGGCTTTTCATTCAAGAAGCTTGCTTCACCGTTTTACTAGTAACAAATCATGCAGAGCAGTTCAACAGTGTTGTTGTCAACACTGTGGGTGGAATACGTATAATTTTCTCGCTGAAAGACTCATATTCTGATCGATGTCATGCGGCTGTGGTCTATGTATTTCAATACAGAAAAACCGCAAACCTGCCCTTACAAATCAGTGTCCAACAAAAGCCCGGGAAAACGCTGAAACGTTTAGAACAAAAGAAATTCGCCTACATTTGAAAGTAGAGGGGGCAAGATATGTTTGTGCTCCAACAAATATCGATTATGGCAAATCATGTCAGAAACCTGATTTGAATTCTGAAGATTACGAACAGGCCAAATCTAGTTTTTTGGAGAGTCTACAAAAACAAGCCACAAAGCGCAATGAAATTGAGCGCGAAACAATACTTCAAGCAGAAAGTACACTGTGGCTCGAATTACGTAGATGTATCCTAACTGCATTTTTTTTTAATCTGCAAAAGAAAACCAAATTCTAATTCAGTTCCTATTGTAAAAACTATTTTGTACTGTTATTCGTTGAATCATGTTGCATCAGCTAAACACGGGAAAGAACGAGGTAAAAGCTGTTTAACAACTCAGTCGCCAAGAAAACATATCTATCGAGAAATGTGGTTTGTTTATTGATGAATCCCTTTTTTCCTGGGCGCTTCACCGAATGGCATGTATTATGATTATGGTATCATTGAAATAAAGTGCCCTTTTTCTATTTTTGGCATCGATCCAGATACTGCTATTCAGCAAAACAAACTAAAATGTTTTAAATTATCTGGCGACGATGTGGTCATGAACGCAAACCCTGATTGGTTTTATCAAGTTCAAGGCCAACTCCACATCGCTAATAAGAAGGTGTGTTTGTTAGCGGTGTGGACTGGCTATGAATTTAATATGAAAGTCGTTAATGTTTTCAGAGATGATAATTTCTGGGAACAAAAGATGGCTACGCGGTTAAATAAATTTTATTTTGATTGTGTTCTCCCAGAAATAATTATAGATCCAAGAAAAAGTCGATCGATGCAATTTAGACGAATAGTTTAAAAAACTTAAATAGATTCGGTACTTAATATAAACAAGTAAAAACAGTTTATTTTTATAAGTACCAATGTAGGTAGTTTTATGTGATTATAATAATATTGCATCATCCATATTTGTATTAATTTAATTAAAATACATAATTAATCTATTTTGGACAGTCTTTTTATGTTGTTCGTAAACTTTAGTTATTTACTTAATAATTAAAAATATAGGTACCTACGCCATAGCTACACATCAAGATCGTTCAGTTGTTGTAACGTCGCAACTGTGTCCCGTACGTGAGGAAAAACGTACACTCACTTCGCGCGTCGAGCGGTAAATACCTAAAACCCGAGCGCCTAGATTTGGGACAACAATTTGTCGTAAAAAGGAGTGCGACGTGTTGCACTCCTTGTCGCACGACGTGTCGCACTCCGACAAAATAGAGCAGTATCGTGCTGGTATCATCTTGGCCGCCATTTTGAAAAACCGAACCAAAGTTTTTTTACAGTGTATTTTAAATTCCCGATGCTCAAAGCATACATGTTGGACACGTTCCTACGTCAAAAAGGGGCTTACAGCGCCGATTTCGGGTTTCGACGCCATATTGACCACCATCTGGGTTATATGACTTCCGGTCAGTATTTCGTTTGACCAACCGGCATTTTCAGATTCAGCAGGGTCGAAATATAGGTAGAAAAGACCGGTTGCCCAAAAGTTATATGATTTGCTTCTAAAACGAAAACGGAGAGTCTTTTTTCTTGATATTTTGACTGGACTATAAAGCTTGGCACACTTTCCGATTATGGGTCATCCTCATCCAAGTAGAAGTTTTTCGAATATCGTCCTACCATCTAAGACGCTAACTCTTTTTTCTTTTATGTTGTCTTGGACACCATTCGGTTACCTCCTTAGCCCATTTTTTTATTACTTACCATATGCCCTGTCCACCTCCATTTGAGTTTTTTATGCAGCATGTGACATCATTAAGTTTATTTTGCTTCCGTAATTTTTCAAGTTTTACTTTGTATTTTATCTTGACGTTTAGCATGCTTCGCTCCATACTGTGTTGACAGGTCTCAAGTTTGCTTATATTTTGTTTCGTTAGGCTCCCTGTTTGACACCCATAATTTTTTGACACAGAGTTGCAACCAGATTACTCCGGTCTCCTGAATGCCCTCTTCCTTACGTAGCGGTGAATCGGGGTCTACCGAATCTATCGCGGACCACGGCGTCCTATGCCCAGCTTTTCACCCGGGATCGGGTAGCCGATCGTTTCAAGAGCAGTCGCCGTAGGGTGAACAACTGCCCCCGCTCTATAGGAGACAGTACTGTTTCCAGGCTCTCCTGACTGTCAGTTAAAATTCACAATCGATTGGCTGACGCCGCACGGTGCGCAAACCGTCAAGGAGGGCCAGAAGATTGACTCCTGGAGAAAACTGACCATCAGGCCAGAGTCCTACCCGGGCTCGCAATTCATACGGGGAGGCTCCCGAAAGGGTGTTGACCCATGAGTGTGACCGACCCTGAACGAATGGGTCTTCGTGGCCAACTCCAACAGGGCCCATTAGCACCACAGATATTAGCTCAGTAACATCACTAGCCCTGTGCTACTCGACAGTCGACAGTGCGGTTTCGTACGGTAACGAAAGAAAGCGTGTCCCACGAACGCCGGTCCTCAGCCACCGCTTACATTTAGTTCAGTCTCCAACAGTATGTATATTCGTTACCATTTTCTATTTCAGTGTTGTTGACTGTGATAGTGACTTTGTTATGGTTTGTCATTTAGTATTTGTAGCGTTCATTAAGCTTCTAACTCTATTACTTTCTTACAAAAGCATCTCTTGCAGGCTAGATTGTCGAAAATCAAAATGAGATGGTCCGCAAATCTTAGATGGTTAAATTGCATACCGTTGATATTTAATCCATATATTTGCTCCAATCGAGACGTCTAAATTAGTACTCAAGAATTGCTCAAAAAAATATGTGAAATTGGATCCTCTGTCGGACTTCCCTTTTTATAGAGAATTTTTCTTTTTCTCTTTCAGTTCGAATGTCATGTCGTGGTATATGCTTCTAATCATTTCTTTTTAATTCCTCGTGTTTCTAGCGCTTCCCATATCTTTGCTTGTTTTAATTAAGTAGTCAAACGCTTTACCATAATCTAAAAAAAATGCCATTTTCATTACTTTTCTGGATAACTTGTTTTATGGTATGTATGTGATAATTAGTTAAAAAGTCGCTACGAAAACCGAGCTTGCTCTTTGGGTTGAATTTCGTCCAGAGTTATTGATACACGGTTAACCACTAATGCAAAAAATATTTTATACACATTGGACTTCAGGTTAATGGGTCTGCAGTTTGTTATATTATATTTCTTTACTTTTCTGATGTTCCTATTAAAAGTTCATTAGATATGCAATTTCCTCACGGAGCTTAGAATCGTTATTTGTGTTTTTATAGCCTTATTTACTTCCTTTTTCAGTATTGTTGGGATTTCTTCATTAGTATTTTTATCGATTTTACTTAGTTTACGATGCTGCGCCGGTCCGTCGTCCTTATACCTACAGCTTCCGGTAATAGTATGTGGCTACTTGTAATATTTCCATTCGGCTTGTCTTTTTCTTTTTAACCTCATAGTGTATCATGCTGTCTATTCAATTTATACTCTCTCTTAGATCATTCCACGCTTTTTTGACTCCTCCTGAATTTCCTATATGGTAACTTATTATATTCTTTCTTCTTTATGATTATTCCGTTAAAGAGATGTTTGGGAAAACGCCTGAGGCTTTTATATGTGGTATTTATATGTGGAATCTTTTTTGAATAAAACCGATCGGATAAGTCCAGCGTCCTGCTATATACGCTGAATAAGTCCAGCGTCCTGCTAGTCGGGTGCTACCGGTAGGAAGCGCGATTTTTGTCGATTTGAAGATTTCTAGCCCTGCTAGCATGGCGGAGTTTTATGCAATACGTAGTGCATGTTATTCTCTCCTAGCGAGTTTTTAAATCACGTCGCTGCGACTAGTATGGCCCAAATAACTGCCAGTATAAAACGTGGGGTGCGCGTCGCGATAAAGCGACTTATTTCGATGGACAAAATGGCGGAAACACGTGATGTCGCCAACATCACGTGTTTCCGCCATTTTGAGACCATTACGACAGAAGGTGATATTAGGGAGTAGTATTAAAACATGTTGGAAACAATTGTGTTTTGGGACGTGGATCGAAAAGTTTTAATCGTTTCTATAGAAGTCTTCATTGACTATACATTTTAAATGAATTCTTTTAACTTTCGTATATCTTTTCTCTTAAATAAATAGTTTTTAATAGTATGTCTTGTTTGTGGACTAATAAATACAATAAATAGCATAATAAATATACGTTCTTTATTACTCACAATATTTGAATTACCTCTTTTTCTAAAATATTCTAAACAACCGTACACAAATCTGACAAATCTCACTTGGTACAATTCAATTCTCAACCCACAGACATATATTACTATACTTTGAAAAAAAAAATAATTATTTCAATTATTTAGGTTATTATTATAAACATATCTGTTATGTTATCAAAAGATTTTCTACTTCTAGCAACATTCGTTACGCTCGGAAAGTCGGGCCTGCTAACAGGACCAGTGAGAAAAGTCCATACAAATTTACCGATAAAATTAGTAGGTACTGCTGGCAGGACACGATACCGACGGAGAGTCCTTCTGGAAGCACCTTCCGGAAGGACAGACTACTGGACTTTCTATCATTATTAAAGCTTAATAGATATTTTTCGGTCATTTGACATTTTTTGGTTGGTGGGGATGAGTGCTTGCCGCGTGGACTTGGACGATGAGTTCTCCCGGCAAAGTTACATTTTCGACAAAGTTACATTGGCCGTCTACAAATGCATCGGGAGGACTGTCGTTTATTTCCGCGCGGTATAGATCCGTTTTCTCTCAACTAATAAATACGGATGTATCTTTTGTTTCATAATTTAGTTTGTAAAATATTTTTCAAATAACTTCGAACGGCGTAAGTTATAATCGGCATAAGAACATGTTTTTTTTAAGACTTATGTATCTAATAAATGTTACTTACCTAAATAAATACAATAAAAAAAAACAATGTTTAAGTGGAAACATGTAATTAGCTTTGTCCTTCTAATTTAATAATTTTGTATGCAATGTATTATAAAATAAAATAATGCTTGGTCTAATACTGGTTTTCTCCATCGCTTGGAGATAAGCAGCTCTACTATGACGGTCGTCATCAAAAATGGGCACGCTTTTACCCATTGTTTTTTAATTGGCAAAATAAAATTACCTATAAAACATTGTTTTCATAATAGTGTGTCATTTATCTTTATATATGCAGCTCGACTGCGCGTTTGCAGCGGAGGTGAAACGGACGAAGGGTGAAGATGTCGGGAAGCGGGGAGGCGGCGGAAGTGGCGGAGTCGTTGGCAGCGTCGGTGGCGGCGACGGGGGCGGCGACGGCAGCGGGGGAGGGGGAGGGCGAGGGGGGCGAGGGCGCCCCTCCGCCGACGGTGCCCCGGCGGGCCGCCCGCCGCGGCGGAAAGCCACAGCCAGAGCGTCCCAAGCGCGCGCTCTTCTGCCTCAACCTCAACAACCCGCTGCGCAAGATCTGCATCGACATCGTCGAGTGGAAGTATCCTTTTACCTTCGGTATCCTTAAACTTTAAGGTTAACTGGTAAGATTAAAGTATCCTTACCGACGGAAAGGATTTAACCTTACCGCCGCACTGCATTTCGGCCTGCACTCGCCGATTATCATTTCATATTCCGGTAGACGGCTACCAATTTTTTACCGTTTTTGATTATTTTTATTTCCATAGTCATTGATGTTCATTGATTTTATTTTCATTTCTTATTGCACAGTTAACTCTATGAGTGTATTTTACGTATACATAATAATTTCAGCCTGATCATTTAAAAATTGCTTACTTAATTTTGGTCGACGCGACGCGACTCTCCGCTTATGACGCGGCGACGTCATCTAGATTAACCGCTGCTATGGATTAGTGTATTTTTTAGTCATGATATTTTGAATGCCTATTATAGATATACAGGTTCTATTCTTGCTATATTAGTATTTAAATAAAATATATTTCCTTAATATGAATTTGCCCAGACCGTTCGAGTTCATGATTTTGATAACGATATTCGCGAATTGCGTGGCGTTGGCCGTCTACACCCCTTACCCCCTCGGCGACTCCAGCTTGACAAATTCTTATCTGGTCAGTGCCCAAATAGAGTACCTGCATATGCATGCCGTCCATGCGATCGAACGAGAGCTAAAGAAATTATCTCATTTTGCAGGAAAAGATCGAGTACGTATTCCTGGTGATATTCACTAGCGAATGCGTGATGAAGATCTTGGCCTACGGGTTCATGATGCACAACGGTGCCTACCTCCGGAACGGCTGGAATATGCTCGACTTCACCATCGTCGTCATCGGGTTAGTAATTCGTTTATTCGCTTCGCTATACCACTAATCCTCCTATATACTACTTTACCCGGCGCATCCGTATATGATCCTACGTTGATCAGCTCATTTGTGTCGTTTCAGAATGATAAGTACGGTGTTGTCGAATTTCGTGAAGGGCTTCGACGTGAAGGCGCTTCGGGCGTTTCGAGTGTTGCGACCGCTAAGGCTGGTGTCGGGGGTGCCCAGTGAGTCCCCGGTCTACATATAGCAGTCTATTCTATTTCAACAATTAAATAACTGGTCTACCGTCCGTTTAAGGCTTGCAGGTGGTCCTCAACTCCATTTTGAAGGCGATGGTGCCTCTCTCGCACATAGCGCTACTCGTTCTGTTCGTCATCATCATCTACGCCATTATCGGACTCGAATTGTTCTTTGGCAAAATGCACAAAACCTGCTTCATTAATGGGACAGGTAAACTCTCTCCTTACATCGAGGCAAAAGGACACAGTTTGTATCGCTGTCCTGTACCTCTTGTGTTTGTAATCCTATTCCAAGATATTTTCCAAATGATTTACCTTTGAACTTAAGGAGGGGCGACTCTGAGAAATGTTGTCGTAAGTACCTAATTGGCGGCATGCATTGTAGATGAGGCAATGGACGAGCCGCGGCCTTGCGGTGACGAGGGCTTCCAGTGCTCGGAGGTGGGGCCGGAGTACCAGTGCAGGCCCTACTGGGACGGACCCAATGACGGCATCACCAACTTTGACAACTTCGGCCTCAGCATGGTCACAGTCTTCCAGTGCATCACCCTCGAGGGGTGGACCGACGTTCTCTATGCCGTTAGTACAAACTGCCTTCGCGTTGCACATTATCTATAATCATAAGTGTCTAATCGGCTGTTTCTTCGTTGTTTCTAGATTCAAGATGCGTGCGGTAGCACTTGGCAATGGATTTATTTCATTTCGCTTGTAATTCTGGGTGCGTTTTTTGTCATGAACCTCATTCTTGGCGTGTTATCTGGGTGAGTAAAAAATATTCTGAAATCACCTAAAGTATTATATAGCCGAGCCAAGCTCTAGCAAAAATCTGAAGCGAACGCTTGTGTAATGATGGTTTTTGAGCATTATATGCAATATTGCTTGCCGCATTAATATTCGAGATATAAGAGCAACACATTAAGTGATATCCATCCGACAAAAGTTGAAGCAAGGGAAGAAAAATAACATCAAATCGAATGATCCCTGACACAATATTGATCGTTTCGTATGTACTTAAAATATGGATTATCATTTTTTTCCATTTCGCTACGGCGCAATATAATGCCGTGTATGTCTCACAGATATTTTGGATATTTTTCTTTATGAAAGAAAATTATTGTACGAAATTGTCTGGCCCGAAATAGTCAGATCTATTTTTAACGAAAATTGTATTGGTGAAGTGTTGATTCTTGTTACTAAAATGGGCGCCTCTGGGAGTTCTTGCGGTACTTATCGCATATGAATTTTGCCTTCAGTTTCTGTAGTTTTTAAGCACTTAAAATGGTCAGTTCCAAAAATCTTTACAAGCTTCTATAGCAACTGGATGAAGTAGTTTTCTTTTGAGGAGTTCTAAAGAACGCGTTTCCTTAAATCAGATAAAGACATGGGCGATTTTGAGTGCTCGGTTTTCTTTTAGTGAATTTTCAAAGGAGAGAGAGAAGGCGAAAGCTCGCGGCGACTTCCACAAGCTGCGAGAGAAGCAACAGATAGAGGAGGACCTGAAAGGGTACTTGGATTGGATCACCCAGGCGGAGGACATCGAGCCGGAGAACGAAAGCAACGCCATCCAGGAGGGTAAGTGGTAGTACCTCAATTGGCAGCGAGGTAAGCTACAATGGGGCGGACGGTTTTGTTCGTTTGCAGGGGGGATGCCCGGGGAACGCGACTCCACCGACCAGCTCGGGATGGAGTGCGACGCGGTGGAGGAGTCGTGCTGGCGCGTGTGGCGGCGCGACGCCGACAAAGTTAACCGTCGCATGAGACGCGCCTGCCGCAAGGCGGTCAAGAGTCAGTTCTTCTACTGGCTCATCATCGTGCTCGTCTTTCTCAACACGGTCGTCTTAGCATCGGAACACTATCAGTGAGTGCGATACTACCTATACTCGTGCATTATCTTTCGGCCCTCGGAGTGAGCGCCCCTCACCATTTTACCCTATAGCGATATTTATTGCTAGAAGTGTTATTTTTCATTTGCAGCCAACCTCACTGGCTGGACTTGTTCCAAGAGTATACGAATATGTTTTTCGTGGTTCTCTTCACGATGGAGATGTTGCTAAAGATGTACAGCCTGGGCTTCCAAGTGAGTGTGGAGCGGGGGTCGGCGAAGGTGAGATCGATCAGCGGTCGAATTAATTGGGTATTTGTTTTGTGAGCAGGGTTACTTTGTGTCGCTGTTCAACCGCTTCGACTGCTTCGTGGTGGTGGGGTCGATCGCCGAGATGGTGCTGACCAATACTCGGGTGATGCCGCCGCTCGGCGTCTCGGTGCTGCGTTGCGTCAGGTTGCTCAGGGTTTTTAAAGTCACCAAGTGGGTACCCATTTACCTATAGTCATATTTTGAATGTAGAATGCGCGTTATGATGTTTACCGTAACAGGTACTGGCGCTCGTTGTCCAACCTGCTCGCTTCGTTGCTCAACTCGATTCAGTCGATCGCGTCGCTACTTCTGCTGCTTTTCCTGTTTATTGTTATCTTTGCTCTGCTCGGAATGCAAGTCTTTGGTGGCAAATTCAACTTCAACTCCACTGAAGAGAAGCCGCTCTCTAATTTCGACAGCTTCTGGCAATCACTGCTCACCGTCTTTCAGGTTTGATCGCTTTCCAAATAAATATGATTATACATAGCCACTTCCTATGTTACCTACATTCACATTATATGTATACAGATCCTTACTGGAGAAGATTGGAATGCAGTAATGTATACTGGAATTATGGCGTATGGAGGTGTGAAATACGGATTTTGGGCTAGTATTTACTTCATCGTTCTCTTTATTTGCGGCAATTGTATCCTTTTTATAACCACCGCGGCATCGCAAAAACTTTATTTGTGGCGATTGTTTTCTTAGCGATATTGCAGATATCTTACTGAACGTGTTCTTGGCCATCGCTGTCGACAATCTAGGCGATGCCGAATCGCTGACGGAGATCGAGAAAGAAGCGGAGGCACAAGCCGAGGTATGCTACGTCTACCGGGCGTATGTCGAACGCTCCCATATTCGTCCTCGTTAGCGGTGACGCAATATTTGAAGTGGCGTTTCGTTGGTTGGTTTTAGGAGGCGGCCAAGAGGAAGGAAAGCCCAAGGTCGGCATCGAGGTCAGCGGCGAGCGGCAGCGGCAGCAGTAGCCGCAGCGATACGACTAGTGAGCGCGGCGATTCGGATACCATGCGCGGCGAAACGGACGATGACTACGCCCACGAAGTAGACGCCTACGACACGGAAAAGTGCGAGCGAACCCTTACATGTATTACTCTCGAATGGGGATCCGCCGAGGCTAATGATGATCTTTTCCAGTTCGGAGCGCGACGCGGACGGGTACGAGGGCTCGGGCTCGGAGACTGCGGTCATCGCGGACGCAGCCGACCAACACAACGGTATGCCTGGCACCATGAGCCTCGATAACCCGATATTGGAGCCATGCCTTAGTTATTAGTACGAACGCGTATGCGATTTGCAAATACCCAGGGCGGTCGCAGCAAAGGTCGAGTGAAGCCAGGCGGGGAGGGAATTCAAGCAGTGCGACGCGAGCGACTGCCCGGCCGAGGCGTCTTTCCGACATCTACGTCGACGTCGACGAGTCACCCCGGCAGAAGCCCATTCCGAGGGGCAGTGCTTTCTTTATCCTTTCCGGCGACAACAGGTACTCGCTCGTACCATTCGCGACACTGCTGCTCTTTTGCATATCGTATTCTGTCCTTCACTTCAATTTCGTTTCATAACTAGATGTTGTCGTAATAAGCCTTCTCCAATACACTCTAAATTGTGGACTCGACGTCAGCGCTTGCACAATAAATGTTGACCAACTCGCTGTTTATACTTCTTGTGACGTATTCTTTTCTCTTTTGCTTTTAACAATGAAGACAAAGGGGCTGAGAAGAGGGAGAGGGAGAGAGAGAGGGAGAGAGCAGAGGGTTCCGGTCGCTCGGCCAGACCCCGCCGTCTCTCCGACGTGGACATGGTCGACGACCACACGCCAATCCCCGACGCCACTAGCTTTTTCATACTGGGACCCACTAATAGGTACCGCTTCTATGTACATACCTACATTATATTACATATGATCCATCTCCGCTACCTAACCAATCCTACCTACAGGCAACCAAACAATACATTATCCGCACTGTAATTTTATTTTAACATTTTGATATATATTTAACATTATTGTATTTAAACAATTACAAGGTATGTATGTATTACAACACTTGCTTCGGTTATTAGTATGTCCAAAATGTGCTGTGGTAAAATTTTCTTGTTTTATAGTGCAACACACGTATTATCTGTCTTCATCAGATTGGCGAAGGGACTTTCCTTTTAGGGTAGCTAAGTTTTTAGATTATTTATTTGCTGCTTTTAATAATTGCTGTTTTTTCAATTCTCGATATTGCTTAAACTTGCTCAAAATTGCTTTTAAGTAGCCTCGACTGTATATTTGTTTGTGCGTTGGTTTGCATAGCATCGCGATTCGGAAATGTAATTCGCCTCTTTAGCATTACAGAATATGACCGAGTATGTTATGTCAGTTAAGGGAATTGCCAATTGATCATGTTACATAAGTTACGGTATTGCGTTTGCAGGATTCGCGTATTTTGCCACTGGCTGTGCAATCACTCCTACTTCTGTAATATAATTCTGGTGTGCATCATGTTCTCGTCGGCTATGTTGGCCGCTGAAGACCCGCTAAGCGTCAACTCGGACAGGAACATTGTAAGTTAGCGTCGAATCAGCGAACGCACAAATTTAACTACGCTATATTAATTGGGGTTGTCTTGTAAGTAGATTCTCAACTATTTCGACTACTTCTTCACGGCCGTATTCACCGTGGAGTTGGTGCTGAAGTTGGTATCGTACGGTCTCATCTTGCACGAGGGAGCCTTCTGCCGATCGGCCTTCAATCTGCTCGATCTGCTAGTCGTCTGCGTCTCTCTCACCGCTATATTCTCCACGTAAGCCTTTGATACGACTGTGTTCATTTTGTATATCGACTTATGTATCGATATTGTGACGTTGCATTGCAGTGCTAATTCCATATCCGTGGTAAAAATCCTGAGGGTCTTCAGGGTGTTGAGACCTCTGAGAGCAATCAACAGGGCCAAGGGCCTCAAGGTGAGTTCAATTCTAAATTAATGTCAATTAGTTAAGCAACCTAGGTAAACATATTTATATAGTAAATAATGTAGGAAAATAAGATGTCTCGCGAATCGTAGATATCTACACATGTACCTATATGTATGCTAATGTGATGATTGTGTTGGTGCAGCACGTAGTGCAATGCGTGATAGTAGCGATAAAGACTATCGGCAACATTTTGCTGGTGACGTCACTGCTCGTGTTCATGTTCGCCGTCATGGGAGTGCAAATGTTCAAGGTGAGGGTTGCAGCTGCCGATCGACATCGACCGACATAGACCGGCATCGACCGACACCGACCGACATCGACCGACATCGACCGACACACTCCGTTCCTACACGATTTTTCCTGATTTCAACCTTTCCGTTCGCCTCCAATCGTCGTAATGTGCCAATTATACTAGACTAGCTTCTACCCGCAGCTTCGCCTGCGTTAAAGAGAATTTTGCCAGCGGTTTAATAATTTAGATCAAAACCCTAAAAGATATAGCTTATCTTAAGAGTTAAATTCAGGTAAAATTAGAGTTGCGATGACTTCAACCCCGATAAATAGATGTTTACGGAAAAATACTCAATTATTTTTTTTGGCATTTATATAGGAAAACTTTCTTTAGTAAAACCGATCTGATATTTAATAGGACTTAAGAGATATTACGAAAACCACAAAAAAAATGTTAGTCCTTTTCGATCACTTCAATCCCGATTATCCCATTCAAGACATGTTTAGGGAAAAATCCTGAATTTCGTTTCTAGGCATTTTTATGCGGAATCTTTTTGTGTAAAACCGATCTAATATTTTATAGAAATATATTAAGAAAACCGCAAAAAAACATTTCATCCTTTTCGATTCTTTAGGAGTTGAATTTCGCAAAATCCCTTCTTAGTGAGCGCCTACCATCTTAAAGGAACCTCTTTGGAATATTTCATAATTGTAGATTCAGCGGTTTTGGCTCGGCGATGATGAATCAATAAGTCTGTCAGTCATAACCTTTTTTTATATACATAGATTTTCCATACATTTATTGCACCTTTGGGTAAGGGCTTCATTTCAACAGACAATTTTAATTTTTACCCGACCCTAATTATCCGCTTGTATATAATTGCTGATTAGGTATCATACTTCATTTAAAATTAAAACTAAGCATACATCGTTATTTTATCACCGTTTCTAAATTTTATTAGAGGTTTTATTAATTTAAATTTTAGTTTTGTATTTCGCATATTCTCTTTGCTACTCAGGTAGGCCTGTGTTAAGCATTCGTAGACCAGGTTGCATACGGAAACAAACTCTATTATACACATTACTTCGATGCTGATTTGGAGAGATCGGATTGGCTCTAAGATAATAGCATGTTGTTTTTTTTAATTTCGTAACTGTTAAGGTTTGCCCACATGTCTATCGACAACCTTTTTTTCTTAATTGATTACACCATGTTTTAATCCAATTTTTGAAACGGAAGTAGCTTCGCTTGTAAACTTTAATTAGAATGTCCCATCCTAAACTAACTGCCTACCCTAAAGCGCGCACAAGCTCGTGCAAGCTTTATTATGCCGGTGTTGGTGTCGCCCATCATTATTATTGTCAGTCGTCATATAGAGTTGTCAACTACAACGGGCGAACCCGTCACCACATGACGTTTTAACGATTGTCAGTCGTCAGTTCGGATTGTCCGTAGCCTCAGTGAAATACTGTTTTCCGTCAGTTAAGCAGCGTTGGGTGTGGTCAGCATGATGATGAGTGACCTCTTGCTTACTGCCACGTGATGCTGTAAAAGTCGCCCGCCTGGAAGATAATGGTCACCAGACAATAAGGGGTGCTGTTATTGTAATGGTTAAAGAAGTGGAAACAAATAAATTTAATCATAAATTGACTTTTATGAAATCACCACAATATTGAGAAAATGCATCTGATTCCCATGTTCAAATCGGTGAAAGTACGATGTAGGCGGAGGAGTGGCCCGAGTAAGAACTCTGCCTGTGAGCGCTAGATTTGCCTTCGCAAATGAATGCGGAGAGCCGCAGGCCTGAGCACTAAGCCGAGGACACGCCAAAGATGCGGACCAGTGACTAGTGGTATTATTGATTATTATTGTACATATTTCGATCAATACAATTTATTTAATTTCACATTTTAGACTATGGTTTGGCGATGAACTCAGTCTTAGCTTTATTATCATAATATGTGTCGCCGCACGCATAGAAAAATATTTATTTGCAGCCGTTGTTACAAAAAACATATACAAAAGGAACAAAAACACAAAGATTAAAATTTAAAACTGTAAATAGACAAAGACTATGTAATAAAACTACAAACGCTGCAAATTAGGGGTATCCTCTGGATATCTCTTATCCTGCTTTTCAGGACACACCTAATAATTATAGGTACATACAGGAAACCACAATTTATTAATATTAAAATAAAATAACCAAAATCAAATAAATCTAAAAATCTAAAAAAAAAACAAAATCCAATAAATCCAAAAATCAAAATCAACATATTTTACATCAAATATGAGATCTGGTTTGCAAATAATAAATTAATTGTGAAATTTAGTTCCATTTTTCAATTTTGTTGTAATTTATTTGTTTTTTTTTATTTACTTAATCTTTATATTAAATTATTATCTTATTGTAAAAAATACCAATGCAATAGCATATAATGCTGTTCTTATATAATATACCTTTCGATATCAATTTTAATTTCAAATACTTACTAAAACCACAAATTAAAATAATCAAGAAATATTAAATCATAAAAAGTCAGAATAATTCAAAAATGCTACTTAAAATTGTCAAAAAAATGGCCAAAAAAATTAAAAATCATTTAAAATTAACAAACTCCTCGATCGAATAAAAAGCTTTGTCTAACAAGAATTCTTTAAGTGATTCTTTGAATAGGCTTTCCACTTGAATTGTTTTTAAACTTTCCGGTAGCCTGTTAAAGTAATATGGCCCGGAGTATTTTGTGTCTTGCCTTGCTGTGTTTAGTTTAGTACATGGTACCTATATAAAAAAAAATATTTCTAGAGATAGAGTGAGGTTAAGGTGAGGATTTTTAGCCTTTTAAAAATGGGTCGACACGACTCTTCCCTTTTCACCTTTGCAATTATTCGTGCTGCTCTCTTTTGGAGTATAAATATGGGTTCCCTATGACAAGCATAACAATTTCCCTAGATTGTAATGGCATAACTTATGATAGCGTCAATATACCTGAAATAAACATTTCTTGTTTGCAATTCATCCAACGACCTTCTTACAATACTCAAAGCAAAACATGCCCGACTTAACCACTTTCGAGGTTTTCACAGTGGAAGTTCCATTTTAAAAGTTATCTATCTATCTAGCTATCGACTTACCCAAAGGTGCATAATGCCGCAGCTTTGTTCTTAATTTCTATAAGCTATTTAATAAAATGGGTGACACCAAGGCAAACTTCGATGTCCTTATTTAGACGCTGCTTCCCTTACATAATTTAGCAAAATTGCATTTGACACTCCCTTGTGGCTTTGTTATTATCGAGTCTTATATTTTCTCCTTTTTTGCCGAAATGTCGAATGGGAAAAGTTGTAATAAAATTTGCAAATGAAACTCAATACGGATATTTTTATGTGCTTAGTTATTTTCTTATGTGATAATAATGATTTTTGTGTTGTTTGCTGTGTCATATCGGCTCGATTTGACAAACGTCACACGCGCGATCCAAATAATGAACTATGTCGCTCATTGCATTGGATTGGACCATTGCTATGCTCGCGATGAAATGGGGTGATGTACCTACGCGATTCCGTTATCCGCATGCCTCACCCGTTCATGTACTTACGTACACTTCCACTTCTACATACACTTGCACCACCACTTACATATTACAGTACGTTGTAAAATGTCTGCTTGTCGCTGTTAAAACAATCGGCAACATCATGTTGATCACTTATCTGTTGCAATTCATTTTTGCTGTTGTCGGAGTGCAATTATTTAAGGTAGACTTAACGTTATCATCGCGCCTTTAACTTTGCTTCTAGTGTTTCTGCATTCCATTATTGTTATTTGTTTGTTTGTTGTAACAATTAACGTAGGTAACGATGATTAGCTAACTTCTGTAGAAAAGTTCAGACGTAATTTTAAAACGTAATTTTGTTTGCAGGGAAAATTTTTCAGCTGTTCGGATGGTTCCAAAATGACTTTTGAAGAATGCAAGTGAGTCTTAGATAGTCTTGACACTTACCTATGCCAGCTAGCTAGACAGTTTATGCATCATGCTCATACACCTACCTATTACTTGTGATAGGGGGACTTTCCTGGTGTTTAAGAATGGCGATGTGACGAATCCGGAGATGAAGGACCGCGAGTGGTCTAAGAACGAATTCCACTTCGACGATGTTCCGAGCGGAATGCTCACCCTCTTTACCGTCTCCACCTTTGAGGGGTGGCCCAGGTACGTCTTTTATTCTGCCTGCATATATACTTGTTCTACGTTTTAAGTTTTCTTTTACAAAAAACTTTTTCTTTTTACAGTTTGCTTTATGTTTCGATAAATTCGAACCGCGAAGATTATGGCCCTATTGAGAATTATCGTCCAGTCGTTGCTGCTTTTTATATAATTTACATTATTATTATTGCATTTTTTATGGTAAGTAGTTAAAGCTTCTTCTTGCCCAATATTAACATACCTTTCCTGGTTGTATGAAATCACATCATTATATAGTATGGCGTTCCCTAAAAGTTAACCACTTAATGTGTTTTTAAAAATTATTTGTCAATGTTTTTTTATTTTCTTTTTGGTGTATGTGTATGCAATATCTATGCAGATATCAACTTTGAATAGACTAAGTATTATTATATACTTTGACAGATATTGTTCGTATGTATATATTTATTACAAAGTTTATTAGTTTATTACTTTTATGTTGTATGATATCCCAACTCCCAGTCTACATGTTGGTAATATTAGTAATTAATTTAAACTGATAAAAAGGTAGCTACCAACAGTATGAAAGCCTTGTAATATTGTATGTTATGAATCATAGAAATAAAATATAAGACTGAATTATAGGACACGAACGTAAAATAGTGTTTTCCGACAGATTTGCTATTAAAATTTAATTATCATTATAAGTATTGGCCGCCCTGCGGTGGAATTCTCTCAGTCGGCGCATTTGCTATGCGGATGTTTTAGTAAATATAGGCTACTGGTCGCAGAAACAGAAGCACCGGGCCCTCGAAGCACTCGAAGCATACTTGTTGAATAATAAATCAATGGATATTGCTTTATCGAGAATATTGCTTATACGTATTTGGTTTTCCCTCTGGTACCTATTCACTGTTCAAGAGACAGGCAAATCATCATTTTTATCTGGTCATCATGGGGGGAGAATGTTCAAGGAAATAAAATCAACCTCATTCAGGTCCGTCTCCGTCCGTCTCATCGGGTTTACCTCGGTCATTTAACTGTAATACACGGCTATATAATAACGCTAGCTGTAGGTTCGCACCACTGTTCTCTACACCTAGTGTCAGGGCTTGTAGCCATCGAAGACGAGCCTGCGACCCTCGCGGTCCGGCTCTTCCTAGTGATCCCAGTGATCGGGACTGCGGCCTTCTTGGACTCACTGGCGGGACTCTCGCGGGATTTTAACCCACAAAACAACCGTAAGTCACTATGAAGATTTGAGTATTCATCTATAACTCTAGACCTGCTGGAACGATGTTGATCTAACAACCTTTGTTGCTATCCGTTTCTTCATCCCATCCAAAAAATAACCCTCCTCCCACCCAAATAGCCTATATTACTTTGCGTTCCCTCAGCTATCTCCGTTCGAACCCCCCTCCCCCCTCCCCAAATAGGCTACGTTACTGTACGTTTCTTCGACTATCTTCGTTTAAAAAGTCAAGTCATTTAATATGACCTTTTCGACGTGAATAAAGGACAAATAAACACACACTTTCGCTTTTATAATATTTATAAAGATATTTAGATCAATTCGTCCGTTTCTTGTCCAATATGAAGTTCATATTTTAGGGGTGTTTACGACGAAATGGATGTCATTTAGACGATGCCACCTATAAAACATTTAATTCCTATGTCTGTAATATAAAAACAAAATTAGGAAATAAATTTTAACATTATTTTTTTTTAAATTTATGTTTATAAATCGGTCGGCAGCCACCCGCTATGAATCATCCAATCATATATTATATATTAAAATATGTGACTCATCGATCAGGGAAGGTGTAAATAGTACCTAATAATAATTACTATAGTTATTTATTTCAGGTAAACATTTTTGTAGGGTTCGTTATAGTAACATTCCAAAATGAAGGGGAACAAGAGTACAAAAATTGCGAATTAGATAAAAATCAGAGAAATTGTATCGAATTTGCACTGACTGCGAAGCCAATAAGGAGGTAAATGATGATAAGGGATATAAGGGAGTAAAGGTTAATAATGATTACCGCATAATATTCACTTGCAGATACATTCCGAAGCATAGGATCCAATACAAGGTGTGGTGGTTTGTGACGTCGCAGCCGTTCGAGTACACCCTCTTCACCCTAATCATCCTGAACACGATCACGCTGGCCATGAAGTTTTACCAGCAACCCGAGCTCTATACGGAAATTTTGGATTTATCCAACTTGGTCTTTACCGCAGTTTTCGCTTTAGAGTTTGTATTTAAACTCGCCGCCTTCAGATTCAAGGTGTGTAATGGGCTCATATAAAAACCTTCTAAGTTGGAATGCTTAGGCTACATGATATACCTAACAATGTGAATGTATTTCAGAATTATTTCGGAGACGCTTGGAACGTGTTCGACTTCATAGTAGTGCTGGGCAGCTTCATATACATTGTAATCTCGGAAATTAATGCCAGCAACGGAAAGGTACTACCTACTACCACCTCTCACTTCTAACCTAATCCATGCAAATATATAATGGGCTCATTTTGGATTCAGCAAGTGTCTTCGATGTTCTCGATCACATTCTTCCGGATGTTTCGCGTGATGCGACTGGTGAAGCTGCTGTCGAAGGGCGAGGGCATCAGGACGCTGCTGTGGACTTTCATCAAGTCTTTCCAGGCCCTTCCCTACGTCGCGCTTCTAATCTTTATGCTCTTCTTCATCTACGCCGTCATCGGGATGCAGGTGAGGGAGCACCTCATTTACTTCCTTACGGTTACCGCTCTAATGTTACTATTATATCTGCTAATGCAATGCAACTTTGTATTGCAGTTTTTCGGTAAGATCGCATTAGACGACGACACGGCAATCAATCGCAACACAAACTTCCAAAACTTTCCGCAGGCGATTTTGGTATTATTTCGATCGGCGACCGGTAAGTGAGTGGCGATCGCTTCGTTTGCTTCATAATTGAGAATTATTTCCATTAGGAAACGTATGAAAAGCGAGCGCTTTGTGATATTTTCAATTCGCGATGACGCTTAAACGAGTCCACAAATACGATGAATCAAATGTTTATGAATAAAATGATATTAAACTTCAATGTGTCTTGCGGTAGTTTGCGCATGACAATCCCACAAGAAATCAGACAAGCGAGAAAGCGAATATAGCCAAATATCTAATAGTATGATGATTACGTATTGCGCAGGCGAGGCGTGGCAGAACATAATGCTGAGCTGCTCGTACAGTCCTGGATTTGTCAACTGCGATGACCGCTCCGACGACAAAGGCTCTCCCGAAGGCTGCGGAAACAACGTCGCCATACCATATTTTGTATCCTTCTACATACTCTGCTCCTTTCTGGTCAGCTCTACCTTCAATATCAATCTCGCATCTACCTACTCGGCCATTTTGATTATTTTACGCTTCGTTTTTCAGATTATCAACTTATTTGTGGCGGTCATCATGGATAATTTCGACTACCTCACTAGGGATTGGTCTATATTGGGCCCTCATCATCTCGATGAATTCATACGGTAATTTATCGTACCCGCCTATATTAATAAGCTACTGAGTTGTATCGTTTACAGTGAAATAGGGTATGTTTTGTTTGTCTACAGTCTTTGGAGCGAATATGATCCGGATGCTAAGGGACGCATTAAACACGTGGACGTAGTCACTCTATTGAGAAAAATTAACCCTCCTTTAGGTGAGTGGGTAGTTTGTATTATGTGTAGTTTCGATTGGGCGATAGAGTTCGATGGGAGTAATGCGGTGCGGTCGGTTTGTGTAGGTTTCGGCAAACTGTGTCCGCACCGAATGGCGTGCAAAAGGCTCGTCTCCATGAATATGCCGCTCAACAACGACGGCACGGTGCTGTTCAACGCCACCCTCTTCGCAGTCGTGCGCACCTCCCTCGACATCAAAACGGAAGGTCTGTGCGTCCTCCCTTCCCCCTCCACTCCTTTCGGAGTAAACTAACGGTCGAATGTCGCTCGCAGGCAATATAGACGACTGCAACTTGGAGCTTCGCGCCATCATCAAAAAGATCTGGAAGAGGACGTCGCCTAAGCTGCTCGATCAGGTGGTGCCGCCGCCGGGCGTCGACGACGAGGTCACGATCGGAAAGTTCTACGCCACCTTCCTCATACAAGACTACTTCAGGAGGTCTGTCTTCGACTGGTACTTTACTTTCCTTCCGATGCGCGTCAAGTGAGATTCGGTGCAATTTGTGCAGGTTCAAGAAGCGCAAGGAACAGGAGCTGAAGGACATGGATCTGGAGGCCGCGAACCAGATGACGCTGCAGGCGGGGCTGCGGACGCTGCACGACGCGGGGCCCGAGCTCAAGAGGGCCATCTCCGGCAACCTCGACGACATCACCGACGACAACCCCGAGCCCATGCATCGAGTGAGCATCCTATCATATCTGTGCAAATTCACATTCTAAAAGTTCGCATAGATGCATTGCTCGCATATGCTAAAAGTCAATAGACAATAATATCACGTCGTCACTGTCGTCGTTAATGAAAATTATTTATCAACTTTTTGGTAATTATTATCAAGATACAATCATCTTTTACAAATCACTTTGAGTACATGAAATAGAAGGAATGTAGTAAGAAAAAGAACAGAAAAATAAGGATGTATTTTTTTAAACTTTTCGTAGTGAATCTAGTGAATATATAGAAGTGAATCTAAAATACATCGAAGTAAATCTAAAAAATAAATTGTATTAATACCAGCCACCTTTATCATTCGATTACTCGTTAATTGCATAGTATGATTTTTACCAAAATATGTTTTAAAAAATATTTTTTAATGGTTTTACTCGCCACTCTAAAATTCTTGAGGAATTTTGTTTTAGAAATGTATACATCGTCCCATAGAATAATTTCTGACCATTACCATTCGTAGCTTATTTAAAAGTTTGGTTATTTAAAATTATTTGATATTGAAACAATAGTGACAAACAGAAAATAATTTATTTTATCTACTGTGTAAAGCCGACTTTAGTCGACATCACCATTGCTTTGGTATTACTGTAATTTAGTGAAAATTTACTTTCTCCTACTGTAGGTAGATTATAAAAAAGTCGTTATATTGATGTTTAATATTAATATTTTTAAAATCAAAATATTATTTTATATTATAAAATCGAAGACTATCGCGGTTGTTTGACATTATAAATAGGATAGAAAACGAATTTACCGCGTGAAATTTGTAGGACCCGACGTTTCGGTGACGTTGCAGCCGCCGTTGTCTAGGGTAGACTGAAGAGCTGTCAGTCCGTTGTTTTGCGGGTAGGCCGCATTCCGCTGCCGCCACTGCGTAGGTTATAACGGTGGTGGGGGGCCGGGCTCGGAGCGCGGGAATTTTGAAAATCCATCTTGCACACAACACTCACTGTATCCTGTTTTACGTCTTTGCGTTCGGTGTTCGGCGGCGGGAACATTTTAAGAAGAGGGTTCCACGTAGAAGAGAGTTTGTAGCCGTCGTCTCTATTGAAGTTCGGAGTTCTTCTTATTTCAATGGCTTCCCGGATCATGCGAGGAAAGTAGAATTGTTCCTTGGATAGAACAATGGGATTTTGAAACTGCATCCAGTGGTTACTTCCGCTATCCAATATATTTTCGCAGATCGCCGATTTTTCTCGCTGAACATTTTTAACAGCTTTGATGTGTTCTGTCAGTCGCGTGGCTATGGGCCGTTTCGTTTGTCCAACGTAGGCTAGACCGCAGCTGCATTCGACTTTATACACACCCGGGGTTTGCAGTGGTATTACATCCTTTACAGGCCTCAAAAATCGAGCTATATTTTGGGTCGGTTTGAAGATCGTTTTTATATCGAATCTGTTTAGCATCTTACTTATTCGATCAGTCACGCCCTTGACGCATGGTAAGAATGCTCTTGATCTGCTCGGTTTCTGAGTTGCGTCTGTATTAGATCGTGTGCGTGTCTCGTGATATTTTCCGTATCCATTTTTCCTAAGGACATCATTGACATGTTCCATCTCCTTCGGAAGATGCTCAGTGTCGCATAGATCTCGTGCTCGATTCATGAGCGACGTTTGCACTGAACGTAGATGGTAGGGATGATGGTGTGAGTTTGCATGCAAATATCTGTCCGTATGTGTGGGCTTCCGATATACCGTATGTCCGAGAGTATTGTCACTCTCCTCGTCACTTTGACATCCAAAAATGGTAAGGAGCCGTCCTTCTCTACTTCATAGGTGAAACTGATTTTTGGGTGTATGGAGTTTAGATGACCCAGGAATTCTTTCACCGTTTGAATGTTGCCTTTCAGGATGCAGAAGGTATCATCCACGTAGCGAAGCCAGAGAATGGGTTTAATTTTGGAGGTTTTTATGGCTCTGCTACCCATTCTCTGGCTTCGCCACGTGGATGATACAGATATTTGCATGCAAGCTCACACCATCATCTCTACCATCTACGTTCAGTGCAAACGTCGCTCGTGAATCGAGCACGCGATCTATGCGACACTGAGCATCTTCCGAAGGAGATGGAACGTGTCAATGATGTCCTTAGGAAAAATGGATACGGAAAATATTACGAGACACGCACACGATCTAATACAGACGAAACTCAGAAACCGAGCAGATCAAGAGCATTCTTACCATACGTCAAGGGCGTGACTGATCGAATAAGTAAGATGCTAAACAGATTCGATATAAAAACGATCTTCAAACCGACCCAAAATATAGCTCGATTTTTGAGGCCTGTAAAGGATGTAATACCACTGCAAACCCCGGGTGTGTATAAAGTCGAATGTAGCTGCGGTTTAGCCTACGTTAGACAAACGAAACGGCCCATAGCCACGCGACTGACAGAACATATCAAAGCTGTTAAAAACGTTCAGCGAGAAAATCGGCGATCTGCGAACATATATTGGATAGCGGAAGTAACCACTGGATGCAGTTTTAAAATCCCATTGTTCTATCCAAGGAACAATTCTACTTTCCTCGCATGATCCGGGAAGCCATTGAAATAAGAAGAACTCCGAACTTCAATAGAGACGACGGCTACAAACTCTCTTCTACGTGGAACCCTCTTCTTAAAATGTTCCCGCCGCCGAACACCGAACGCAAAGACGTAAAACAGGATACAGTGAGTGTTGTGTGCAAGACGGATTTTCAAAATTCCCGCGCTCCGAGCCCGGCCCCCCACCACCGTTGTAACCTACGCAGTGGCGGCAGCGGTATGCGGCCTACTCGCAAAACAACGGACTGACAGCTCTTCAGTCTACCCTAGACAACGGCGGCTGCAACGTCACCGAAACGTCGGGTCCTACAAATTTCACGCGGTAAATTCGTTTTCTATCCTATTTATTTTATAATATTCATTTTATGTCAATATATTATTAAAAACTTACAAAAATTAAAATATACGATAACTAGCTTTAAGTGATCCCTTTTTATCTATTACGACATGCTTTTATTGTACCTATATTCTGAATAAATAAATTGATACTGATACTGATACTTAATATCTCTGACATAGGTAATAATAATAAGTTAGAAATCATATTTTATAGTCCACATATTATGTCGACTTCTTTACCTGCATTATGTTAAGTGACCGTTTCTTATTAGAGTTCTTTTTTGGCTCTAGCGAAACCACCTGCTGTTCGGCAGAGTATGGTCGTCCATCAGGAAACACGGCCGCCGAAGGAAATTACGCAAGGAGCAGCAGAGGCTCAATTCAATAGTCGACGGACATCTTTCTTTTAAAGGTACGCGCTACTAACTGTGTGCTAGCTAACTTTGGGAGCTAATGGGCCCTTGCTGAATTGTCCACGAAGACCCATTTGTTCAGCGTCGGTCACACTCACGGGTCAATACCCATCCGGCGACCTCCACGCATAAAGCGCGAGCCCGGGTAGGACTCTGGCCCAAGGGCTAGTTTTCCCCAGGAGCTAATCTTCTGGCGCTCCTGGACGGTCTGCGCACCGTACGGCGTAAGCCGATCGATTGTGCATTCTAACTGACAGTCGGGGGAAGTCTGGAAACAGTACTGTTTCTTATAGAGCGGGGTTGGTTGCTGACCTTACGGCGACTGCTCTTGAAATGACTATCGGCTACCCGATTCCGGTTGAACAGCCGGGCAAAGGATGCCGTGGTCCGCGATAGATTCGGTTGACACCGTTTCACCGCTACGTAAGGGAGAGGACGGCGCAATCGACCTCGAACTCGTAACCAGTCGAGAGACTGGGTAATCTGGTCGCAACTGGAATTAAGGGCGTGAGTGTAACCCCGCTGGTTAACACACCTGGCTATCTTGCGGATAAGGCGCTGGCTTCTTACGGGCATGCAACGGAGCTTGACGGTGGACTCTTTTGTCCTAAGTCTTCTGCGCTCACTTCACGGGAGATACAATGATTATATTTCGTTAAAACTTCCTGAGGTGACGGATTCGCCAGTTGAAGTTGTCAGCTCTAGTTGTGTACCTACCTGGTGGGAGCTTGTTGGAGCTTCAACATCAAAAAAAAAAAAAAAAAGTAAAGAAAAAAAAACAAACAAACAAACATGCATAACGACACGGCGAAACTCGAAAATAACTACGCTTCTCAACGCACTCAAACGACAACATATGGCAGCTCGGCAAACAAACAATACAACGCTAACGAACTTTATAGAAACGACGATTTGCGACCCTGGGAACTTGTACAGACGAAACCGTTATTGCTACACTCCCAGGTAAATCCTACAGGAAGTCAACACAATCGCTTCAAACTCTTCACCGGACTCAACTAAGACGTTTCTGCAGCGTGATGATCTGCAGTTGCGCAACGCAACGGGACAATTATGCAGCCTAGCGGAACTGCATCCCACACATATCCGGGAGAATGGCACTTAGGTCCAGTATAGACTAACAGCTGACCAAGGACACTATCGGCCTAAATGCCTTCTCAACTATAAGAGTCACAATTTCAATCGATAAACTCACAACTGCACAAAGGAAACGACCCGCAACGGAAGAACAACTATTATACTGCAATCGGAAAACAAAACGGAACTTACAGCGTAGCACTCTAATAACAACTATTATACTGCAATCGGAAAACAAAACGGAACTTACAGCGCAGCACTCTAATCGACCACAAAAAATCAAACGCTACAACCAACCTAAAAAAAAACAACAATGGACTACGCTAATCAGCACGCTGAAGCCGACTTATCCACGAAAATTACAAAACGCCGAGAATAGACGGTATAGAGAAACCACTCATTCAAGGCGTATAATCAACGAGACTATCACTCACAAGAACAGGAGCAAATTCCCACACAACACGCATGGATACGACGTTATAGTCGAAGCAATTTGGAAGTCGACCTAATGGTTTAGCGACTCACTGACTAAAACCACCGAAATGTACGACCTCATCGCAGAAGCAAGACGCCGCACTCCAGAACAGCTTCAATCGGGAACCCTCAACTTCAAGACCTGAAGTCCACACGAACGCGCAGAAAACAAACAATGGACTTCAGACGTCACGCACACGAAAATATTCAAACACATTCCTTTTTACAATCGCATTATTGCATTCTTATCGCGCTACATTATTATTAATTCATATGCTCCACATTTTTAAGCCACGCGAATCATTTTTACGGCTACCATTCAACGCGCAAGCACTTTAACAACCTATTGAACTGTATTCACTCGTTTTACGGCCAGCAAATTTTATTATGTCAGCGTTTATACTAACCATTGTCCATTGTATTAATTTATTTTCCTCATTGACTTTTATAACAACGCCAGATTATTCACATTGTAACGTAACGCCTTCGCCACTCATAGCAACATACGATTCTCAAACTGTCGAACACTCATAAGAACATACGATCTCCAAACTGTCACGAACTCAATTTCACACACACCTTTCATTACCACACTTACACTTTTTTGTTCCTTTATCGTGAAAACCTTCCATATTTTCATATACAAGCTCTTCACTAGGGGGGGAGCCATGTTGGAGCTTCAATGCAACATACCCACAACAAAAAAGTAATTTCTACAGAATCGAAACCGCAAATTCGCTCAAATACACACGAGCCAGCTGCAGTTGATTTCCAACTAAATTCGGCATTTTACGCACAGTCAGGTGTTGACTAATGTCATTTCTTCTGATCGATACGAAATAAAGATACATTTCTCACCCCACTCACAACTATTGCGTCACTGCTTACAATATAAAACGCAGTACATTTCAATCGATCAATATCGTTCCCTGGAGGGCAGTAACCGCGCATTAACAAGTACTCGCGCTCTACACTTCACTTCAAGTCAACAAATCACGCATAGTATACGCGACTATCATTATCTTCGAATCTGTCGCGGCGCTTCACACTTCGGATACACAACCACGGCTGCACCTCACGCCCTCACTACCTACACAACGGCGAAATATCAATCAAGGCGTTACGAACTGGCAACCTACTAGAGACCTTCTGAATAAATACTTCAACTTCGACATCCACTACATTCAATAACGGAGAAAACAACTTGATGAGAACCACCCTTCGCTCACAATCAATTGGAGTCTAGTGAAGGGTGGCCACTCTCACACTGGTGACCCTCGACGTTGAAAAGGACACGCGTCACCATCTCACACTGGTGACCCTCGACGTTGAAAAGGACACGCGTCACCATCTCACACTGGTGACCCACGACGTTTGATACGAACACGCCTACATCTTCACGTCGGGAATCACGCCTTCCACTCTCACCCTGTTGACCCCGCCGTTCGACCAGGACACGCGTCACCACTTTCACTAGCTAATGTGCCTTAATGCGTTGGCCTCTGACCGGCGAGTGGCGTAACTAGACTTTTTCGTCCCAAGTCTTCTGCGCTCGCCTGACGGAAGACAGAACGATCTTATATTGTTAAAACTTCCTGAGGTGATGGCTCGCCCGTTGTAGAGGACAGCTCTAGTTATGTACCTGCCTGGTAGCGAATGGTATCGTGTAGCTTGGGCCATAAGATCCATATTGTTCTCGGATCGGCCGAACTTACGACTCAGCTCATATTAAGAAGTCTCCACGTGAGGAAGTCTACCCCGGGTAAGACTCTAGCTTCTCAGGTCTCATGGCTGGTGGATCGGTTTCTCCTGGTGGGATTGCCTCCCAGCGCTACTCGGCGGTTTGCGCACCGTTCGGCGACGCCAATCGGATGTGCACTCTGACTAATTGCTGAAGGAGTCTGGAGACTTTGGAAATATACTGTCTCCTAAGCAGCGAGGGTGAATGTTGACCTGTCGTCAACCACTTCTGAAATGATCATTATCAGGCTACCTGATCCCGAATTCGGAGCCGGGAAAATGCCTTTCGTCCACGATAGATTCAACCTGAATCACCGCTGAATTACAGCAGGTAGAGGCTGCGAAAGCGACTTCGGTCCCGTAACCATTCAAGAGGTAGGAGGTATCCTGAAGGTTAATTCCTAGCGGAGATATCCTACCAAAATTGGTATCCAGGCGAGGTAGCCTCATTGTGTTACCTTCCTAGTGCCTCGCTGTAAGGCGTTGGACTCTGGCGGGTTCGTGGCTTTGCTGGACGGTAGGTTTGTGCCATCCCAAAATCTTCTATGCTCACCCCACGGCTGAAAGAACGATCACATACCGCTATACCAGCCTGGGGTGTTGGGTTCGCCCGTTGTAGTCGACATCGCCAGACTGTATACCTGCCTACCTGGCAGCTAACGGTTCCTGTGCAGCTTGGGTCGTATAACCTGCTCGTTTCCCTTGGTCGACTCAACTCACGGCTCAACCCCATCCGGTAGCTTCTTCAAAAGGGGTGGAACCTTGTAACGAGGCTATTTCCCCTGTCACGGCAGGGGGATCAGATCTACGGGGGGATGACCTTCGGGCGCTGCTTGATGGTTAGCGCATCGTGCGGCGTCAGCCAATCGACCGTGCACTCGGGCTGGAAGGGGGGTTTAGAAACGGTCTGATATGTTCCTCGGCCTCACCAAGGGGGTCTAGAAACGGTCTGATACGTTTCATAAAAAGCGAGGGTGGTCGTTGACCTGATGTCGGATACTCTAGAAACGACACGTTGGTCACCAAATTCCTTGTGAATAGAAACAGATGTGCAAAGGGCGCACCGGTCCTCTATAAATTCGAACTGACTTACCGCTATGGTCATCTGGAGCTGTCGACTACAATGGGCGAACCCGTCACCTCAGGAATGTCATTACCTTTACGATGTCAGATCGTTCTGTCTCCCGTGAGGTGAGCGTAGAAGACTTGGGACGAAAACAGTCCACCGTCTAGTTACGCCACTCGCCCATAAGAAGCCAACGCCTTATCGCGAGATAGCCAGGTTGGTCACTCAGCGGGACGACACTCGCGCCCTTACATCCGGTTGCAACCAAATTACTCTGGTCTCCCGACTGGTTACAGGTTCGAGGTCGCTTGCGCTGTTCTCTACTTTAAGTAGCGGTGATACGGTATCCACAGAATTTATCGCGGACTAAGGCATCCGGTATCGGGTAGCCGATTGATCGTTTCAAGAGCAGTTGCCGTAAGGTTAAAAGCTACCCTCGCTCTATATAAAACAATACTGTTTCCAGACTCCCCCGGCTGTCAGTCGGAATGCACAATCGATTGACTGACGCCGCACGGTGCGCAAACCGTCCAGGAGCGCCGGAAGGTTGACTCCTAGGGAACACTGGTCTGCAGGCCTGGGCCCTACCTGAGCTCGCACTACTGTATGGAGGCCGCCGGATGGGTATTGACCCGTGAGTTTGAGCGACCCTAAACGCATAAGTCTTAGTGGCCTAACTGTAACAGGGCCCATTAGCTCCCTTCAGGTAGATACAACGTGAGAGACTTCGAACTTGTTACCAGACTGGTGGACGGAGAATTACAGAATAATCTGGTACTTGGGATGCGACGCTACCCGCTGGGTTCCCTTCCTAGTTCCAAGCGATAAGACGTTGGTTGGGCTCTCGCGTACATGCTGGCTAAGTTAGACGTTGGACTGTCTTGTCCCTAAGTTTCTGCGTTCACCCCACGATTGAAAGAATGATTATATATCTTTATACCTTCCTGGAGTGGTGGTTTCGCTGGTAGTAGCTGACCTTTCCCTAAAGTCTACTTTTCACTGGCTATATACCTACTGCAATCGTTATTATTTCAGCAGACGGTCTCGGAAATAATTTGAGCAATATGATGCAGCGGGAGCTCGGCATCGGCGTGATGCATATGCCATCCACCAACAGGCCCACTGACGCGTGAGTTCATTATAGTTACGCGCTAATTACCACCGAGAGCGGGTGTATCGTATGGTTTTCGTCGGTTGGCAGGTTGTCGGAGGAGCACCCGCGACCCAACGGCGCGGCGTTCGGCAACCGCAGCGGCAACCGCAGCGGTAACCGCCACTCCAGCCCCGGCCGCTCCTTCGCCGCAGACATCCCCATGCGGCCGCTCAACGCCATCGAGAACGGCGACTCCGAAAACATTTATCACGTCTTGGAGTGAGTTTTGCTCTTATTATGTTATTTATCAATATCGCGAGGTAACGAGTACATAATTATGAAAATATATTTTCAGAAAAACCACAGGAGATATATTAAGAACGGCCTTGCTGAATTGTGAGTCCCTCTTGTTGTCAATTGTATGCAGTACTTATCTTAACAATGTGGACTAACAAAATCATATAAATTATTCGGCTAACGGCTAACGGACTATTTTTGGACAATAACTCAAATTTAGGAATAATTCAGAACCGGCGACCAACGAGACAAGTTTTAGAAAATAGCTTAATAATACCCAGAAGGAAAACATCATTTGGACAAAGACATTACTCTTTTATGGCGCCGAGATTTTACAATCTGATCAATATGGAAATAAAAATGAATTTGACATTTAGGGAATTCAAAAATAAATTAATGAAATGGTTATCGAATCATGACAGACTAACCATACATCAAATGTTAGACAAATTAATAGTAATAATTGTGCACAAATTATTAACACATTTTTAAACATGTATGTTGAGTATATTTTAACATTGAACTAACTACCAAAAATTATTTGACTTTGACAATGAATTATACTTTTTTGACTAAGTATTTTTATATTAAATCCTATATTACTTATCATATATTAAATATTAATGATTTTTTATTTCTTTTCTAACATATAACTTTATTTATATTATTTAATCGAATTGTATATTATATTTATTGCCGATTATATAATGGAATTGCATTTTATTTATTATATTATCTTTTAATATTTTTTTATTATTATTTTTCCTTATTTTATTCTGAAGACCACATTTTAGGGCAATTTAGTGTTATTAGCTTTTTACAAAAATTTGTACATTTGTAAGCAACCAAGGAATGAAGCAAACTTGATTGTAATATTGGAGTCCTGTCCACCCTAGAACGGGCTAGTACCAGTTGGGTGACAGAAACAAATATGCAAAAGGTTAAGGTTTTGCCATTCAGTTCCTGTTATTTTTGTAAGCTAATCAATGTTTTATAGTAATTAATTCTTAAATAAATAAATAAATAATAAATAAACGATTATTCAAATTATTGGACATGCGTTTTCAAATTGTAATATGTCAATTATCCTTGATACATAGCTCTTTTTAGATCACGATGCATTTACTTCGAGATTAGCAATAATAAATCGTCGTAATTAGGCAAAAATAATACAAATACAGTAGTACTAACCTACTACTGCTACCACTTGGTACTAACCTCGACAGTTAATATTTTTGGAGGCCGTTTAACTACTGAATGTGCATATTCTTCGTTTCCACCCAGATCCCTCTCCACCTACACGCGACGGTTAAATGTGATGTAATATATAGTGAGTTGTTTGAATTTGGGTACATAGCGCGCGACAACCGACAGAGGCCCAGGGGCGTCGGAGGGGGAGGGGAGGGTCAGCGGCTGTCCATGTCGCGGTCGGCCTCCTCGGCGAGGGGCCTCTCCTTCTCCCTCGCGCCGACTTCTTCTCCGGACGAAGCCGCCTTTATCGGGTCGGCTGACAGTTTAGTGAGCAGGGTACGATCGTATACTCGAGTGCTTCGAGAGCATTCGCAATTCTTATCGTTCTAAAATACCCGTTTTCTTTCGTTAAGGTTCTGGTCGAGCAAGGTTTGGGAAAATACTGCGACTCGGAGTTCGTGAAGAATACTTCGAGGGAGATGCAAGAAGCTCTCGACATGACCCGCGAGGAAATGGATAGGTCAGTCGCAACTATGCTTTTGCGCTCCGGCTACCTTTTAATTGAACTTTAATTTGTTCCGATTTCAGGGCTGCTCATCAAATCATGCTAAAGGAGAACAACGCCAATAATACGAGATGTCGGCCTAGAAACTCGTCAACGGTTAACACATAATGATAAAACACTATAAAGTAACGTTGTTGATATTTTGTAAGTACGTTTGTTGTCTTGTTTGTCCAGGATACGAGTGCGGCGGTGTTGGATGAGAGTCGCTACCATCCAGCGCACGAGCCCGCGCTGCGGAGACCCGTCGGAATCTTGCGCGGGAGGGCGTCCGACGCGCAGCCGGCGGACGGCCAGCCGCAGCGGGACTTCGGTTCTTCGCCGCAGCGGGACTTCGGTTCTTCGCCGCCGCAGACCTCCGCCCGCAGAGCCAGGGTCTCGAGGCGATCCCTGATAGCCGAGCCTACGTGACAGCGCTGCGACCGCAATTACTTACACTATTCATTCAATTCAAAATATTTCCCACCTAATATTGTACAATAATAACCATTGGACCAGTTGGACCAGAAAGTAACTTTTAACGGGGCTAATATTACATTTTATTCAGTTTATTCAATTTATATTTAATACACCCGTTCAATACGGTTTTATGTTTTATAATATAAGGTAATAAAATATAATTACCCTAATCATTCAAACGACTACTAATTTAATTTAATGTTCTCCCTGTTGAAGACCATCTATCGGTAGTTAGCAAAATCATCCACAGCGAATATTTTTCGACTAATCAAATAATCATTTTGAATATGTCAATGATACCAAGAAAATACATCCATATTCAGAGGCTTCCAAATATCATTGCTATTTTAATTTCAATTTCAATAATTTTAATTTAGCGATCAAATTTATATTTATTTGAAAACTACAGTAACGCCTCAGAATATTTTCTCTTTAAATATAAATAAGAAAAGGTATGAATATCTTTCAATATATTGTGTTATTACTGCGTACATAGCGTAAAGTTGATAAATTATTTTTTGTCTATTTTAACTTTTTTTTGATATTATTATCTCTTTTAATTTAAATTTAACTTAGTTTTTAAAGTTAGTTTTTTAAATGTCTTTATTATTTTAATTCTGATTTCTATATTTATTGCTATTGATATTATTGTATTGGGTTTGATTATTATTTTAGTTCTGACTGTTTGCTTTGTTTGATGTGATTCCTATTAGTAGTCATTCTCATTATTTAAAAAAAAATCAGACTTAGACTTTACGCGCGTTTTTTAAACTAGTCCAGTAATCTTACTCTGTTACTATGTATTATAACTTATTATTTTATTTAAAAAAAATAGAAATTTTATGTTGTAAATAATTAAAGTTGACTTGTTTAATTATTTAGTATTTTGTTTTTTTAATTATTATTTTATTTGTTTTTTTATTTATTTTTAGCTCTTTTGTATTTTTATTTTTAATGATATTTTTTATTTATTTTGCATTAAACCAATAGATAATAAAACATCTTTTTCTTAAAATTACATTTTAAATTGCTACACCATTGGCTTCTTCCTTAAAATAGGAGCTTCCTAGTTAGGTTAGGTTAGTTTTTTTTTTGCTCCACTAAGTTAAACCACTAAATGGGGGAGCTTATTCAAAACAGCCTTGCTCATTCGCCAAGGCATATATGCCTAATTACAGGCATTTATTTAATCCTAATTACAATTATTTACGCTATAACATTGGAATTATTAACATTTTGGGCAATATGTTATTAAATATCTGGATTAAGTCTATCTCGACACATACTTAATTAAAACTTTTAAACTTTTACATAAAAAAATAAACTTATTGAAAATATCATGCTAATATGGAAAAACCCTATTTTGACGTACACCTTTTGGAATCCTTTTTAAGTATTTTTTTCTTAATCCGAGTTACATTTATTTACACTTCATAATCTGCTAACGTGTTAGTAGTAGTAGTAGTAGATGGAGTGGGGGGCTTGTTTCCAGCCCTTGATGTCACCTAGATCTGTAAGGTCTTTTGTAACTACCCACTGTGTAGTTAGGTCAATTGTCAGCTAGTAGCCCGGTACTTCTTACCAGACTAAGTAGGTCACTGACCTTCAAGTTGGGCAGATCGCTGGGTTCGAGAAAGGCTCGTCCCAGTAAACTGTGTCTTTTGGCGGCGAGCCCTGGACAGCGGCCAACAATGTGTATGCTGTCTTCAGGTTCCTCGCCACATATTCGGCAATCCTTGCTCTCAGTCAAGCCAAGGTTGAATAGATGAGCTCTAAGGGTCGTGTGTCCGGTGAGGAGACCGATAGTGGTTCTAAGGTTCTTCTTGCTCATGTCAAGTAGGGCCTTGGTTTTCTTCTGTAGTGGTTGCTCCATCATGGCTTTTGCCTGGCGACATCCCTGACTCTGTTTCCAGGAAGCCCGATGTTCCTGCTCCAAGCAGTCCCTGATGATTTTCTTACCTGTAGCGAAGGGGACCCCTACAGCTGGCTCCACTGGGCAATCCAGTGTGCCCAGTTTTGCCAGTCTATCGGCCTCTTCGTTTCCGGGTATGCCTTGGTGACCCGGTATCCATATTAGGGTGATTTTGTTGGATTTTCCCAATTTGTTGAGCTCCTGCATGCAGTCCCAGACCACAGAAGATTCTGTGGTGGCTTTAGCCAGGGCGTCCAGTGCTGCTCTGCTGTCAGAGCAGATGAGGATTTGTCTGTTTTTTACCTCAAGTCGACTTTGTAGTTTTATGCATTCCAATATGGCAAATACCTCGGCTTGGAAAACCGTAGCGTATTGTCCAAGGGGGATGCTGATTCTGTGGTTGGTTTTGGGTCCGTACACGCCTGCCCCAAAACGTCCATTTGTTCCTGAGCCGTCGGTGAACCAGGCGTCTGCGTTGTGGCTTTGAAGCCACTGCGGATTTTTCCATTCTTCCCTGGTGGGGATTAGGATTTTATAGGATTTCTCTACCGAAATTTTTTTCCGTAGTCGATCCTGGGTCAGAGTGAATGGGCTTTTGTGGAGGAGGTTTAGCTCAGGATGATTGTGCCCCCCACGCTTCCACTCGCCCAAACACTTCAGTCTGTATGCTGTAAGTCTGGCGGAGTGGATGATGAGCTTGTCCAGAGGCGGGCAGCAGAGTGCCACCTCTAATCCCGCTGTTGGGGTGGTCTTCATGACGCCAGTTGCAGCCCTCAGGTAGTTACCTTGAAGGCTTTTAAGCATTTTAACTGTCTCAAGCTTTTTCACCCTGGACCACCAGACTATTGCAGCATAGGTTAGTCTAGGCAGCAGTACTGCCCTGTAGAGCCATAAGGCGACCCTGGGTTTGAACCCCCAGGTTTTTCCCATGACTCTTTTGCACGTCCACAACGAGGCATAGAAGGTTGTTCTCTTGCGCTCGAGGTGGTGCTTCCAATTGAGCATTGGGTCTAGATAGACTCCAAGGTATTTAACTACTGTAGCGTATTCTATCTCCTTATCCCAGAGCTTGAGACACTCAACGGGTTCGGGTTTGTATTTTCTGGTGAAAATCATGGCCTTGGTCTTGCTTGGATTAGCGGATAGACCTCTGGCCTGGCACCAGTCTTGGGTGGTCTTAAGTGCTTTGTCCATGAGCTCCTTAAGTATTGATAGGAAGTTTCCTCTGACTACTATGGCCACGTCATCAGCGTAGCCGTAGACAGAGAGGCCTAGGTTTTGTAGATCTATTAGGAGTTCGTCTACAACGATGCTCCACAAGAGGGGGAGATGACTCCACCCTGTGGACAGCCCTTAGCAGGGATTCCCGTGATGGAGGTGTCGCCTTGATAGACGGTCAGATTCCTATTTGATAGCATACTCAATGTCCAGTCAATAATGGTCTCTGGTATTCCTCGTCTGTGCATGGCGTTTTTTATAGTTGCATATGATGTGGTGTCAAATGCTCCTTCGATGTCCAGGAATACTCCCAGAGCGTAACCTTTCGCCGCTAACTGTGTCTCTATTGTGCTCACCAGGTGATGTAGGGCAGTGTCCGTAGATCTGCCCTCCCTATAGGCATACTGAGCATCCGCAAGCGGTTGAAGAACTAGGTGGTTGTTTTTCAAGTAGCCGTCAACTAGTCTCTCCAGTGATTTCAGGAGAAAGGAGGTGAGGCTAATGGGTCTGTAGTCTTTGGCAAAGATGTGGCCGTTCCTGCCTGCCTTTGGAATGAACGTGACTCTCGCGCTGCTCCAGGCATGAGGGACGTGTCTGAGGGCTATGCTCGCTCTGAGTACCTTTGTTAGAGGGCCCAGCAGCTGGCTTAACCCTTTTTGTAGTAGGACTGGGTATATTCCATCCGGTCCAGGTGATTTGTAGGGGTCGAAGGTGCTCACGGCCCATTCTACTGCTTTTGGATTAACTATCTTGGCTGCAAGGGCCCACTCCCTGGGCTTGTGGAGCCTCTTGGAGTTCTCCCCTGCGGCACTTGGGTGTGAGGATTCCTGAAAGCCCGGAAAGTGTGTTTCCATTAGGAGCTTCAAGGTTTCCTTGGTGTCGCTCGTGTGTCCCCCCTCTGGTCGTTTAAGGCATCCCAGCTGGGGGCGGTTGTTAGAGCTGAGGATCTTGTTGACCCTGGAGGCTTCGGAAGCTGTTTCCACGCTCTCACAAAAGTCCCTCCAGCTTCTTCGTTTGGCTTTAACAATGGCCTTGTTGTATTCGTTTCGAGCGTTTTTGTATTCCTCCCAAAGATGTTGCGAGTTAGTGTTGTGATTTCTCGCCCTATTGAAACACCTTCTCAGCGTAAGCCTGAGCTTGGTCAGCTCTGGGTTCCACCATGGGACCTTTTTTGTGAGGTTTTTTTGTTTCAAAGGGCAATTCTGCTCGTAGGCGTCTATAACGGCATTAGATAGTGATAGTGCAGCTGTTTCTAGTTGCTCTTTGGTGTGGAATCGATTCGGAACCGTGGTGAGCTTGATAGCCAGGTCCCTATCGAATCCTTCCCAGTTGGTATTTCTAGGGTTGCGAGCCCACTGAATTTCCAATGAGTGCCGAAGCGTTAGATGGATCTGCCTATGGTCCGAGCCTGAGGGTTCATCTGAGACCCTCCAGTCTTGAACCAGGTCGGCCACTTCTTTTGTGCAGATGGTGATGTCCAGTACCTCCTGTCTTCTTGAGTCTATGAAGGTAGGTTCTGTTCCTCTGTTGAGGATGGTGAGTTCATTGCCTAGGATAAAGTCATGCAGGCTTACCCCCCTCGGGTTTATGTTGGAACTACCCCAGCACACGTGGTGGGAGTTCGCATCGCAACCCAGAAGGAGTTGGAGCCCGCGTTGTTTCGCATATGACACTAGGTTGGTTATATCTTCTTGCGGTGGCAGGTCAGTGGAGTCATAAGGCATGTATGCTGACCCAATGAGTAGATCCACCGTTCTGTCTCCTGTCAAGTTGATTTTTGTTAAAACGACCGTTAGGTCATCGCCGCTGAGTTGTGGCAGAAAAGTGGCTGTGACGCCCTTAGTGACCACGCAGGTCCTGAGTTTCCGAGTCGGTTGGGCCTTATGAATGGTTCCGCAACCTCCTAATCCACTTATAGTATCCCTAACAATCCAAGGTTCTTGGATTAGTGCTACGTGCTAACGTGTTACTTTATAATGAATTTACACTATTTGACATGCACTTTATTGCGATTTTCACTGGTTGAACCCATGATTAAAGATTGTTTCTACGAACCTCCATCGATGGTTTTTATTTCTGCATTATTCTTTGATTTCATTATTTCCTGAGGATTGTTATAATTAACCCCTCAAATGAATGGCGATTAGCTCGGGTTGCCTACGGCAAAATGTATATAAATTTATATTTACATTTACATTTACATAGAGCGGGGCTTTCTATAGAGCTATAGCATTACTATAGAGCGGATTACTATAAAGCGGCGCACATTTACATTTATATTTATATTTATATAAATTTATATACATTTTGTATACATTTTGCCAAGGCATCCCTTAAGGGACGCCTCATATTTGAGGGGTTCGTCGTATAATCAGCAGATGCTGCGCATACGTGCCTTTCTTTTAGTAGTGCTCCGCAATGAAACAGCACATGCTCTACTGATTGTCGGCTGATGTCATTGCATGGGCAGTTATCATTTCCTCGTAAATTGCAACGAAATAGATAGCCGCGGAAACCACTATGTCCCGACAGCATCTGCTTGATGAGATAATATATTCTGCCAAGTTATCGCAGAATCTGTACAGCGTCTGTTGGGCAATAAGAAAATTTTGGTTGTTGCACCGGCCTGGGAGTCAACATACCGCTAGTTCCACTCGGCGAAAGCTTCATCTCGTGCATTTTGTTTGGCGTAACTTATAGAAACTCCGCTAAAAGACGGTGTTCACCGCAAGAGGCACGATTTTTTTTGCCAAGGAGATAGCTCTCTCGTTTCATGTGGTCCAGTCGTGCGCATTTACCCAACTTAGGCTTACTTATGTCCTGTAGCTGCACATAAGATGATGATAACGAATGCATTTATGCAGTCCATAGAACAAAACATACGTCATAGCATCTGCGCACCCCTCTCGCCGCCTTTGTTCAATATACGCTCGAGCCATCCGCTCAGCGACCAGACACAGTGTAACCGCGTAGCTGAGAGCGATAAAAAAAAGAGTCCTGACGAGGTATCGAACCCGGGTACCCTGTCCTTTAAAACGGTGTTTTTACCCCTCGTCCATTTGGCGTAAACATCCCCATACTTACATTCTTACAAAATGTCGCGTTTATAATAGTAGAAGGATTATCGTTATGTTTTGGATAATTGACACACTATATGTTTATAAATTATAGCCTATGTGTTATTCTAATATGTAAGATATATTGTTGTAAAGTTTCATAGAAATCCATCTGGTAGTTTTTGCGAGAAAGAGTAACAAACATCCCCATATTACGTACATTCTTACAAAATGTCGCGTTTATAATAGTAGAAGGATTATCGTTATGTTTTGGATAATTCACACCCTATATGTTTATAAATTATAGCCTATGTGTTATTCTGATGTGTAAGCTATATTGTTGTAAAGTTTCATCGAAATCCATCTAGTAGTTTTTGCGCGAAAGAGTAACAAACATCCCCATCATGGCATGGCTGCTGCACCCAGGGTTGGCTCCCGACGAGGGAACTCCTCAACGGTCAACCGTAGAGACGTGAAATTTGGTATAGGCATTCCATTATGATGGCAATTACTAAGTTCCACCATGACATGGCTGCTGCACCCAGGGTTGGCTCCCGACGAGGGAAACTCCTCAACGGTCAACCGTAGAGACGTGAAATTTGGTATAGGCATTCCAATATGATGGCAATTACTAAGTTCCACCATGACATGGCTGCTGCACCCAGGGTTGGCTCCCGACGAGGGAACTCCTCAACGGTCAACCGTAGAGACGTGAAATTTGGTATAGGCATTCCATTATGATGGCAATTACTAAGCTCCACCATGACATGGCTGCTGCACCCAGGGTTGGCTCCCGACGAGGGAACTCCTCATCGGACAACCGTAGAGACGTAAAATTTGGTATAGGCATTCCATTATGATGGCAATTACTAAGTTCCACCATGACATGGCTGCTGCACCCAGGGTTGGCTCCCGACGAGGGAACTCTTCAACGGTTAACCGTAGAGACGTGAAATTTGGTATAGGCATTCCATTATGATGGCAATTACTAAGTTCCACCATGACATGGCTGCTGCACCCAGGGTTGGCTCCCGACGAGAGAACTCCTCAACGGTCAACTGTAGAGACGTAAAATTTGGTATAGGTATTCCATTATGATGGCAATTACTAAGTTCCACCATGACATGGCTGCTGCACCGAGGGTTGGCTCCCGACGAGGGAACTCCTCAAAGGTCAACCGCAGAGACGTGAAATTTGGTATAACCATTCCATTATGATGGCAATTACTAAGTTCCACCATGACATGGCTGCTGCACCCAGGGTTGGCTCCCGACGAGGGAACTCCTCAACGGTCAACCGTAGAGACGTGAAATTTGGTTGGCTCCAAATTTCACCAAATGTCAAATTTGAAAATTCAAATTTCGAACCGACTGTCAGATTTGAAAATTCAAATTTCGAACCAACTGTCAGATTTGAAAATTCAAATTTCGAACCAACTGTCAAATTTGAAAATTCAAATTTTGAACCAACTGTCAGATTTGAAAATTCAAATTTCGAACCAATTGTCAAATTTGAAAATTCAAATTTCGAACCAACTGTCCGATTTGAAAATTTGAATTTCGAAACAACTGTCAGATTTGAAAATTCAAATTACGAACCAACTGTCAGATTTGAAAATTCAAATTTCGAACCAACTGTCAAATTTGAAAATTCAATTTTCGAACCAACTGTCCGATTTGAAAATTCAAATTTCGAACCAACTGTCAGATTTGAAAATTCGAATTTCGAACCAACTGTCAAATTTAAAATTCAAATTTCGAACCAACTGTCAGATTTGAAAATTCAAATTTCGAACCAACTGTCAAGTTTGAAAATTCAAAATTTCGAACCAACTGTCAGATTTGAAAATTCAAATTTCGAACCAACTGTCACATTTGAAAATTCAAATTTCGAAACAACTGTCAGATTTGAAAATTTGAATTTCGAACCAACTGTCAGATTTGAACATTCAAATTTCAAACCAACTGTCAGATTTGAAAATTCAAATTTCGAACCAACTGTCAGATTTGAAAATCAAAATTTCGAACCAACTGTCAGATTTGAAAATTCGAATTTCGAACCAACTGTCAAATTTGAAAATTCAAATTTCGAACCAACTGTCAAATTTGAAAATTCAAATTTCGCGCCAACTGTCAGATTTGAAAATTCAAATTTCGAACCACCTGTCAAATTTGAAAATTCAAATTTCGCGCAAACTGTCAAATTTGAAAATTCAAATTTCGCGCCAACTGTCAGATTTGAAAATTCAAATTTCGAACCACTTGTCAAATTTGAAAATTCAAATTTCGCGCCAACTGTCAAATTTGAAAATTCAAATTTCGAACCAACTGTCAGATTTGAAAATTCAAATTTCGAACCACCTGTCAAATTTGAAAATTCAAATTTCGCGCCAACTGTCAGATTTGAAAATTCAAATTTCGAACCACCTGTCAAATTTGAAAATTCAAATTTCGCGCCAACTGTCAGATTTGAAAATTCAAATTTCGAACCAACTGTCAGATTTGAAAATTCAAATTTCGAACCACCTGTCAAATTTGAAAATTCAAATTTCGAACCAACTGTCAGATTTGAAAATTCAAATTTCGAACCACCTGTCAAATTTGAAAATTCAAATTTCGCGCCATCTGTCAGATTTGAAAATTCAAATTTCGAACCACCTGTCAAATTTGAAAATTCAAATTTCGCGCCAACTGTCAGATTTGAAAATTCAAATTTCGAACCAACTGTCAAATTTGAAAATTCAAATTTCGAACCAACTGTCAGATTTGAAAATTCAAATTTCGAACCACCTGTCAAACTTGAAAATTCAAATTTCGAACCACCTGTCAAATTTGAAAATTCAAATTTCGCGCCAACTGTCAGATTTGAAAATTCAAATTTCGAACCACCTGTCAAATTTGAAAATTCAAATTTCGCGCCAACTGTCAAATTTGAAAATTCAAATTTCGCGCCAACTGTCAGATTTGAAAATTCAAATTTCGAACCACTTGTCAAATTTGAAAATTCAAATTTCGCGCCAACTGTCAGATTTGAAAATTCAAATTTCGAACCAACTGTCAGATTTGAAAATTCAAATTTCGAACCACCTGTCAAATTTGAAAATTCAAATTTCGAACCAACTGTCAGATTTGAAAATTCAAATTTCGAACCACCTGTCAAATTTGAAAATTCAAATTTCGCGCCAACTGTCAGATTTGAAAATTCAAATTTCGAACCACCTGTCAAATTTGAAAATTCAAATTTCGCGCCAAATGTCAGATTTGAAAATTCAAATTTCGAACCACCTGTCAAATTTGAAAATTCAAATTTCGCGCCAACTGTCAGAATTGAAAATTCAAATTTCGAACCAACTGTCAGATTTGAAAATTCAAATTTCGAACCAACTGTCAGATTTGAAAATTCAAATTTCGAACCACCTGTCAAATTTGAAAATTCAAATTTCGAACCACCTGTCAAATTTGAAAATTCAAATTTCGCGCCAACTGTCAAATTTGAAAATTCAAATTTCGCGCCAACTGTCAGATTTGAAAATTCAAATTTCGAACCACTTGTCAAATTTGAAAATTCAAATTTCGCGCCAACTGTCAAATTTGAAAATTCAAATTTCGAACCAACTGTCAGATTTGAAAATTCAAATTTCGAACCACCTGTCAAATTTGAAAATTCAAATTTCGCGCCAACTGTCAGATTTGAAAATTCAAATTTCGAACCAACTGTCAAATTTGAAAATTCAAATTTCGAACCAACTGTCATATTTGAAAATTCAAATTTCGAACCAACTGTCAGATTTGAAAATTCAAATTTCGAACCACCTGTCAAATTTGAAAATTCAAATTTCGCGCCAACTGTCAGATTTGAAAATTCAAATTTCGAACCACCTGTCAAATTTGAAAATTCAAATTTCGCGCCAACTGTCAGATTTGAAAATTCAAATTTCGAACCAACTGTCAGATTT